>CAUYPO010039127.1:0-16811 GCA_963574435.1 Cheirogaleus major
ATAGCAAACCTTGGAGAGGGAGGAGAATCCAATTTTCAGATTTGCTGCATTATAATATTCGAAATGTCCTATTTTCATAAAACTAACCCTTCTTAGGGAGAGGCAAAGTTATACAATGTATCCAAAATGTAAAAAAAAAAATCTTTTGTTGGATGGAGGGCAGGCGGGAGGAGGGAGGAAGTGTAGAGTTACATAATGTGAGCCGTGCGCGCCACCTGGGGATTGGACTCGCTTGAAGTTCTGGCATGTTGGGGGGAGGGGTGGTGGGGGCAATCTATGTAACCCTAACAATATTTGTACCCCCATTATATTATGAAATAAAAGAAAAAAATATATTAGCCATGTAAATAAAAAAGAAAGTATGATTCATACATAGGAAAAAGAGAAATCAATAGAATTCCCTGACGAATTCCTTGGCTTTCTTGAGGAAACCAAGACATCAGGCTTATTAGACAAAGACTTTAAATCATCTTTCTTAAATATGCACAAAGAGGACCATGTAAGAAGAATTAAAGGACACCGTTAGAATGTCATACCCAATAGAGGTGTACAAATGTCTGTTTGGGACCCTGTTTTCAATTCTTTTGGGTATATATCCAGAAGTGAAGTTGCTGGATCATATGGTAATTCTATTTTTAATTTGAGGAACTGCCATATGTATGTTGAACAATCTTTGCATTCCTGAGATGAAGCCCACTTGGTCCTGGTGGATTATTTTTTTGATGTGCTGTTGAATTCAGTTTGCTAGTATATTATTGAGGATTTTTGCATCAATATTCATTAGGGATATTAAGTCTATAGCTTTCATTTTTTGTTGTGTCCTTTCCTGGCATTGGTATCAAGGTGATACTGGCTTTATAGAATGAATTGGGGAGGATTCCCTCCTTCTTAATATTATGGAATAATTTCTGTATTATGGATACCAGGTCTTCCTTGTCCGTCTGATAGAATTTGGCTGTGAATCCATCTGTTCATTTGGTCCAGGGTTTTTTGTTGTTGGGAGGTTTTTTTTTATTACTGTTTCGATCTCATTGTTCCTTATTGGTCTGTTCAAGAGTTCTGTTTCTTCCTGGCTGAGTCTTGAGAGATTGTGTGTTTCCAGGAACTTGTATGTTTCCTCTACATTCTCTAGTTTATGCACATAGAGATTTACGTAGTATTCATGGATGATGTTTTGTATTTCTGTTGTATCAGTTGTAATGTCACCTTTTTCATTTTTGATTGGGCTTATTTGGGTCCTTTCTCTTTTGTCCTTGGTTAATCTAGCAAGAGGTCTGTTGATTTTATCTTTTCAAAGAACCAACTTTTTGTTTTGTTAATCCTTTGTATTGTTTTTTTTTTTTCCAATTCATTTAGTTCTCCTCTGACCTTCCTTATTTCTTTTCTTCTGCTGGCTTTCAATTTGTTTTGTTCTTCCTTTTCTAGTTCCTTGAGGTGTGACCTTAGGTTGTTAATTTGTAATCTTTCTGTCTTTTAGATGTAGGCATTTAAGGCTATGAATTTTCCCCTGAAGAGTGATTTTGCTGTGTCCCATATATTTTGATAACTTGTGTCCCCTTTGGTGTTCAGTTCAAAGAATTTTTTGATTTCCATCTCAATTGCATTCTTGACTCAATAATCATTCAGCAGCAAGTTAATTTCCATGACTTTGTGTAGGTTTGATTGTTTCTCTTGTGATTGATTTCTATTTTTATTCTGTGGTCTGAGAAGGTACATGTGATATGATTTTGATTTTTCTGAATTTGTTGAGACCTGTTTTGTGGTCTAATATATCATCAGTCTTGGAGAATGCCCCATGTGCTGCAGAGAAGAATGTATATTCTGTAGTTTTTTGGTAGAATGTTCTGTAAATGTCTGTTAGGTCCATTTGATTTAGAGTTTAAGTCCATTGTTTCTTAATTTTCTGCTTTGATGATTTGTTGAGCTCTGACAGTGGCGTGTTGAGGCCCTCAGCAATTACAATGATGCTATTTATTTCTTTGCTTAGCTCTAGTAAAATGTGCTTAATGTATCTGGGAGCTCCTGTGTTGGTTGCATATGTATTTAGAATTGTTATGTCTTCTTGTTGAATTGCGCCCTTTATCATTCATTATATAATGAGCCTCTTTGTCTTTCTTTACCCTTGTTGGGTTAAAGTCAATTTTATCTGATATGAGAATGGCAACACCTGCTCTCTTTTGATTTCCATTTGTGCAGAATATTTTTTTCCATCTTTTCACGTTGAGTCTGTGCGCATCCTTGTGGTTTATATGTGTTTCCTAGAGATAGCAGATATTTAGGTTATGTTTTTTCATCCATTCAGCCAACCTATTTCTTTGGAGATGAGCATTCAGTCCATTTACATTAATTGATAGCATCGATATGTGGATGTTGGTCTGTTCATCCTGTTGGGTAGTCCTTTATTGCTTTGTTTTACCTCTTGTTCTGTTGTATTATAAGAATTATGAGTTTTGGTGGTTTTTAAGTGATTTTACGCTGGTGCATATCTGTTGTGCTGATTTGTATATAGTGCTGTTCTGAGTATTTCCTGCAGGGAAGGTCTGGTTATGGCAAATTCCCTCAGTGTTTGCTTGTCTGGAGAAGACTTAATTTCTGCATCGATTGTGATACTTAGTTTTGCAGTATATAAAATTCTAGGCTGGCAGTTGTTCTCTGTAAGTCAGTTGAAGATGGGACCCCAATCCCTTCTGGCTTACAAGGTTTCTTCTGTGAAGTCTGCATTTAACCTGATGGACTTTCCTTTGTAGGTTGTTTGATGCTTTTATCTTACTGCTTGTAGAATTTTCTCCTTCATTTTAACTTTGGGCAGGTTGATTACTATGTGTCTTGGAGATGACTTAATTGTTATGAATCTTCCCAGTGTTCGATATCCATCTTGTATCTATATGTCTGAATTTCTGGTGATACCAAAGAAGTTTTCCTCTATAATTTCCTCCAATAGTTCCTCCATGCTTTTAGCTCACTCTTCTTCTCCCTCAGGGATTTGAATGTTAGTTCTCTTCACATAGTCCCCATGTCTCTCTTAGTGATGGCTTGGACTTTTTATACTCTTCTCTGCCTCTTTGAATGACTGGGGTATCTCTAGAGCCTTGTTTTCAAGTGGGGCTGTGTTCTTGAGGGATATTTGTCTGTAATTATATTGTCTTGTAATTCACTTACTGGTTTTCATACCAAGATAATAAAGGCCTCCAAAGTAAGTTTGGATGTGTTTCCTCTTCCTGCATTTTCTGAAAGTGTGCCTGTAGTATTGGCATGTTTTGCCTAAATGTTTGATTAAATTCACTAATGAGGCAGTCTTGGCCTAGATTTTTCTTTGTGCAATAAAACCATTTTATATTGTGCTTATTTAATTAACGTTATGTCATGAGCACTTTCCTTTTTCATTATTTTTCAAAAACAAGATTTTTTATAGTTGCATAATGTTCATTTGAATAAATATGCTGTAATATATGTAACTAGTCCCCTACATTTGGATATATTGGTTGTCTGATATATTTTCTCATTGATTTCTTATTAATTAATAATAAAACATAAATTATGATGCTCTTTTATCTAAAGCATACATTTACATGTATATATGTACATAAAATATATATTTATATATAAAATATGTATAATTGTATATATTATATACATAGTATACATATATAGTAAATATATGCATGTGGAAAATGTATATATACACACACACATGCATGTACACACACACACACACACAGACACCCACGCATGCAGACACACACACACTCTGAGAAAGGCTTAATTTCTCCATCACCACACTCTGGAATTAGATATATCACTACATTAACAGAGTTTAACTTTGGGTGTTGAGAGTTCAGGTATTTTTTACTTTCTTTCACAGTTTTTCAGTATTTTTAATTTTTTTTCCAGACTGAGAGTGTTACTTTATAATTAGAAAGGAAAAACCTGAACTATTTTCATTCTTGTGAATTAAAAAGTAGAGGATTTCTTAAGCTATCACAGTCAGGTTGGGATATTACCAAAATACTATATGGTAATTAAAATTCTAGCAATGTTCACTTTGTGATCCCCCCACCACCCAAGAGCAAAACATTAAATGATGTCTAAAGAGGTGCAGTCTTTCAGGCTTCCATGAGAATTTCCACATAATTAAGGGGGCATTTATACTTTTTGGGAATAGGTCCAGGTTTTATTTTTTCTTCTTCAGAAGCCTTAGAAAAATGAAAATCTTCACAGCAAAATGCATTTTTTTGTTCCCTTTCATTTAGAGCATGGAAGGCTACCCATTGTCAGGTGACTCTGGAAGAATTTGGCTTGAATTTTTAAATTTGTTCAAGAGGGGGTAGGAAGATGAGAATTACTTTGAAGAATTATCTAGCCAAATCTGGTTAATGTAGCCAATGATAGGATAAAGCAAAGTTTTGGAACATGTAATCCCTGTGATTGTTCCAGTTTTTCAGGACAATTAAGAAATAACCTCCATTGCTCAGTCTTAAGAAATACTGGGAAAAAATGCATGGATACTTTATCAGGTGCCTTTTAAACTATCAAATATGTGACAGCTTAGGGATGTTGCCTAAACTCTTTAAGTTCTTGTTTGGCCTTGTACGAAGGTATGTGATAGCTTATAAATTTTAGAAGTAACATTGAGAGGACAAAAAAATATGAGGACATTTTTTATAGGTGCATGTATATAGGCAGAGATCGAGTATTAGCCCTCCCTTCCAATAAAATTACGGTGAGAAAGATATAATCATTAGAAGTCTAAGTTAATTTAGGGCATTTCACACCAACCAGTGAGGGATGAGTATAGCAGGAGGAATGGGACCAGAGGGCCAAGGAAGAATAAAAGGATATTGGTAGGTGGAAAGGGAGACTAGAAGCAAAATAATTGGAGAAAAATCCAGAGGGGTATTTATTGGGTATAGGGTGAGTAAGTTTTCCTAATTCCAAAATTTGGATGATTTCAGAGTGTTCCAATCCGTATCTGTACCTAAAATATATTATTCTTAGATAAGTCAACAATTAAATGACACTAGAGACAAATAATGAGGCCATACAAAGATGAAAAAGTAATGAAGGAGAAGCATGATATCTTCTTATTTGTCCTATTTCCCTAGCTCATTTTATAATGCTTAGTTGGAAGACTACCCACAGTTGTGTCACTTGGGATGCTTATTAAATAGAATACAGATTCCTGAGCTCCACGCTAGACTTAATCTGTGAGGGTTTGATCCTGGGATTACTATTTTTAACAAGCTTCACAGATGATTCATAACACAGGAATGTTTGAGAACCCCTACTATCTAGTGTATAAGGCTGACTTGTTTCTATTAATTCCTAATGCATAATGCTCCTGCTTTTTTCCCCATCATCCTTTCTTTAAACCACATGTAGATCATTTTTTTCATCTGGAATGGATTTCACTTATGTCAAAACGATTTTACCTTATCATTCCTGTTTTCAGTTCTGAACTAAAAGTACATTGCTTGTACAACCCCCTTTTTGCTGTTTTGCTGAGGTACCAAATTGAATAATGGACCTTTAGGCAAAAAAGTAGTACATGGCACGTCACTTAGTTTGTGAGTGAGCCTAGGCAACTGCCTACTGAACGACTATATCTCCTAGGGACTTTATTTCTTCTGCTTAATTTTAGGTACACTATAATTATTGTGAAGTTATAAATAGTATTTTCTTTGGAAAATATCGGTGTTAACCAGAAAGCCATGTGCTTTCTGATAGAAGTAAAGTAGCATAAGAAAGTTACCTTTAGCTGTGGCTGTGTAAAAGACCTTTCAATTACATATTACTATAATTTGTGGGGGACATTCATATCTTAGTGCTTTCTGTGATTTGGGAATTTGGTAACTTGAAGATTTATAGAAAGCATTACAGTTATCATCACTTTTTTCTGATCATCAATGTCTTTGGATTCTTCATGTTTTCCTATTTCCCTGTTATTATTTGAGAGGTAGGAAACCAAGGGAGAAGGAAATGTACTGTTATGGTGGGGCAAATTAAGATATTACCTCTGTATTATTTTTTTATAACCAGATGTGTGGCGAACGTGGACAGGACCTAGAGAGTATAGACTAGAGCCACGATGTGGGTGGGACAGGCCTCAGTAGTAGGCAGTTTGTTAGCCCAGATATCTGAGTAGTCAGAATGGTTGAGAGTATGGTAGATGTCATTCATTGGTGAGTTTAGTACAAGAGCCAGGTTAGCTGGTAGCAGGCAATATGTAGAAACCCAAGTCAACATTATAGTTTTGATGGTGAGATTGGAGTTTATGTTACTATTTCTCTACATCAAGTGTTCTGGAAGGTAATAATTTTTAATGTCCTTTGCCCGAAATTAAAAAAAAGATTGAAAAATAAAGATAGATTCAGAAAATCACACACACACAATATATAGTTTAATGAATTATTATAAGGGTAAATACCATTGTAACTACCACTGAGGCCAATAAATAAGAACTGTGAGAAAATAAAATTTCTGTTTTTAAGACACCCAATCTGATACTTTGTGATGGTAGGCTGAGTTGACTAACACAGTTGGAATACTATTAAAAGGAGATATTTCCCTCATCTGTTATTGGGTTACCAAGTGACAGTTTACATTGAAAAGACAGGATAAATGTTTGTGGCTTTCTCTTTACATATTTACCAGTTTTCAAGATAGTGAATTGATTCACCATCATCTTCTGAAGATGTTTAATTCTTTTCTTTTCAAAATATCATTATGAGCTCTTGCACTTAAACATATTTGATGGGTTTCAATCCATTGCAAATATTCTTGTCTCTGAAGCACAAATTGTTTCATATTTGGCTAATGGGAGTGTCAACAAGTTGGCTTCTGAGTCCTTTAACAGGACTCTAGTAGTCTTTAAAAGCTTTCTTGCTACCTGTTATGGCATAATGCTTCAGGTTCATCTTATACATTCCCTGCCTTAGACTTGGAATCAGGCATTCTCTATATAACCATTGTTTCTTTTATTATGAAATGATATCTCAAGACAATAATCTGAGTACAAAAGATACTTTCACTACTTCTTTGGTAATTGTTTATAGGCCTTTTCAGCAGATAGAGCTAGGAAATATAAGGGCAAAAATTAATTAATGTAAAACCTTATGGGTTAATATTGATATTTCCAGTTCAAACAGAAGACTATCTATAGACTTTTGGTTAACTTCCTCTCTGTTCCATCCTGTTTGCTTTCTTCCATACCAGGAATTGTGGTTCTCAAGGACAGAAGGGATGATAGAATTATAATACTTTATAAGTAATTATTTGTCTTAGCCCACAATAGAAATGCAGCAGCCTCAGAATAGCAATGTGAATACTATTAATACCACCATCAGTAGAGGAAAATTAACTAAAGGCAAGAAAGAGATTAGAAGAACAGAGAGAAAAGAGGAAGGAGATAAAAATAGATGCCATTTTGTTGAAGGTTTGGTAGCTATTGGTGGTTTTCCTCACTCTTATATTTTGCCTTTTGTGATATCTTTCCTCACTTAGTTTTTGCAAACATAGTCCATGAGTTTTTGGTTTTGCTTTAGTTCTTCTATTTTTATCTTTTGTGTATTTTTCACACAACTTTTTATTTTTTTTAATTTCAAAACTACAGAGAAATTCAAAGAATAATACAATGAACCCTTGTATACCTTTCACCCAGATTCACTAATTTTTAATATTTTGTCACTTTATAAATATATAATTCTTCCTTTTTGTTCAATATTTTAATATGAGACATTTTCAACATAGAGCAAAGTTGAAAGAGTTTTAGAGTGACCACTCATGTAGCTGCTGCCTAGAGTTTACTGTTAAATATTGCTCTAGTTTTATCTGTGTGTCAGTTTATCCATTCCATTATCTATCCATTAATATATATTGATGCATTCAAAAGTAAATTGTGGAAAGATATCTAGACATCTATGATCATGCATCAGAATAATTAATATTGTCAATATGGCAATACTCCCCCAAATTGATCTCAGGATTCAGTGCAGTCTCCTTCAAAATCTCAGCTGGATTCTTTACAGAAATTGAGAAGCTGACCTAAAATTCATATGGAAATACAAGAGACCCAGAGTAGCCAAAACAGTCTTGAAAAGAGACAATGTTGGAGGACTCATGCTTCCCAAATTTTAAGACTTACTACTAAGTTACAGTAATCAAGACTGTGTGACAAATAAGGAAAGACAAATAGATCAGTGGGTTAGAATTAAGCATCCAGAAATAAACCCTCACATTTACAGTCAATTGTTATTCAACAAAGATGCCAAGACAATTAGGTGGAGGACAGAAAATATTCTTCAACAAATGATGCTAGGACAACTGGATATCTTCATGCAGAAGAATTAAGTTGGGCCTCTACTTCCTACCATATACAAAATTTAATTTAAAATGGATCTTCGATATGAAATGTACAAAAATAGACAAATACAGAGATAGAAAGTAGATTAGTGGTTGCTTAGGGCAGCAGGGAGGGTTGGAAGAAAATGGGGAGTGGCTAATAGGTACAGGGTTTCTTTTGGGGATGATGAAAATGTTCTAAAATTGATTATGGTGATGGCTGCATAACTCTGAATACACTGAAAACTACTCACCTGTACGGAAATCAAACCTTAATAAGCTGTTAGAGAAAAACCAAGTAAATTGCAGTAATCAATATAATTGCCCCTAAATATGTCAATATTTATATTATTAACTGGGCCTCCACATTTGTTTATGCATTTTCCTGTTGATATAAAAATTACATAAAACGAAATGCAGAAATCTCAAGTACACATTCACTGAGTTTGGACAAGTGCATACACCTGTGTTATAGGACATTAACATCATACCCAGAAAGTTCCCTCCTGTCACCTTTCTAGCCAGTTTTCCTCTATCTTCTGTGTGAGGCATCCTTTGGTCTGATTTTTTTTCTCACCACAGAATCATCTTGCCTGCTTTAGTATTTTATATAAAAGGCATCGCTTGATAGGAACTGTTTTGTGTAAGACTTTCACTCAGTATGCTATTTATAAGATTAATCCATGTTGTTGCATTCCATTTTTGGCTGAGTTGTATTCCATTGTATGAATATACCAATGATTGTATATTCATTATCATAGTGATACTCATCTAGGCTCTTTCTAGTTTCTGTATATTATGAATAAATCTGCGATGAACATTTTTTAAGAAGCCTTTTTGTGAACCTATGTTTTCATTTCTCTTGGATTAATACATGGGAGTGGAATTGTTGGGTCACAGGGAAAGTGTATGTGTAGTTTTATAAAAAACTGCCACAGTTTTCCCAAAATAGTTATACTATTTTACATTCTCATCCACTATTTATGAGAGTTCAAGTTGTGCCACAACTTCTCCAATATTTGATGTTGTCAGTCTTTTAAATTTTAGCCATTTTGGTGGGCATATAGTGGTATTTCATTGTGCTTTTAATTTGTATTTCCCTGATGAATAATGATATTGAGCACTTTTTTGTGTGTTTACTGGCTATTTGTATATCTTCTTTCGTGAAGTGTCTGTTCAAATCTTGTGCCTGTGTGTCCATCGGGTTGTTTGTATTTTTATTAAGTTGTGGGAGTTCCTTTTATATCTTGGATATCAGTTCTTTGTTAGATAATTATTATGAATATCTTCTTCCAGTCTCTGGGTTGCTTATTCATATTAATGATGATATTTTTTGATGACTTAGACATTTTGAATTTTGATAAAATCTTATTTATCCTTTCTTACGGTTATTCTTTTCTTTGTCTTGTCTAAAAATATCTTTGCTTAGTCTAAAATCATAAAGGCTTTTAATATATTTGTATATAAAGGTTTGTTCCTATATATTCTTCTAAAAACTTTGTGTATTTTAGCTTTTATGTTTTAGCCCATCTCAAATAATTTTTGCATTTGATATGAGGTAGGGATTAAGGCTATTCTATTCCAATAGGGATATCCAGTTATTCCAGCACTGTTTTTGGAATATTTTTCCCCTTTAGGATTGCTTTGACACCTTTATTGAAAATCAAATCAAATATACTATCTCTATTCTGTTTCATTGATATATTTGCTGATCCTTATGATACCACATCATCTTAATTACTGTACCTTTATACTAAATCTGTAAATCAAGTTTGTGACCAACCTCTCCCCATCCAGATTAAGCAGAATATCTAATAAAGAAAAGCAGACTTTTAACTAAGTTATAATTAATGTTCTCATCTTCCTAGTATGAGTAATGATTCCCTTAGAGTATTTTCAGCTTGGTTATATGAGCCATTATATTTTTCAGAAATTCATTACCATTTACTGGGGAAATTGCTCTAAAAATTTGTATAATTTGAGGCATAATCTTTAGGAATATTTGAACCTTGTGTTAGGTAACTTTTCCTGAAGCTCTTAGTCAGACTTAGGCATTTAGAACCACTGCACTAGTTTTGCACTGCTCAACTCCAGGGGGCCATTCACACTTGCATAGTAAGTAGAAAAGTAAATAAAAGCAAGAAAGAGATTAGAAGAACAGAGAGGAAAGACATAAGGGAAATATATGTGGTGTAAAGAGGTAGGTCATCACGTGTCTAGTATCCTTATAGTCTAGGAGAGTTGGTTTCAAACATTTATCTTACGTGTATCAAAAAAGTAAAGCAGATAAAAGCAGAGCATCTCTGACTAAAGGGTATGTTTATAAGATCACCAGAGCTCATCCCCTTCACACTTCCTCTTCTACTACCCACAGTCCCTAAAGCTGAAATCCAGCATATAATAAGGCTATTATCTTGCATATTGCAGTTTAGACATTTAGAAGTCATGGGGGTAAAAAAGCATTGTGCATTTTGCCAAAATGGAAACTATATGTTTACAGTTCATTGAGCTTTTTTGACACTAAAGTGGTTGTCTCATGGGTACTGCATCTTCAATTGATTTTGACCACTAAGAATCCTGTGTATAAGATAGATTTATTTAAGAATATTATATACGTTGAAATTGCTAACATGTATCTAGTTAAAATTAATATAATGAATAAAGTACAATTTTGTACATACATATACATATATTTTCTTTATTTCTCCATTTCTTCTGATTTCTTTCCATGTTCTGATAACTAAAAGATGCTAAAATATTAATATCAGTATGATTGCCTCAATCGGAAGCTATGACTTTTCTCTTAACTAGTTAGAAATGAAAAGTTGTCAATTCTTCCTATTGTGTAAATAGAAGAAGGTAAAAAAAAATTGCTGATTTTTATTACTGTTGTTATCCATTTTAAACATTTGTCTACTCATAGGTGTTTTGGCACATCAACTTGTACCCATGGAAGTATTGCAACTGTTATCTTCAGTGATAACATTGCAGATGATATCGTCACGTTGGTGTTAGGTACAAAGTAATAGTTTAGCTGCTTAAATTGAATACCAAAGAAGATGCAGACTTTATAATCCGTAATAGTAATTATCTACATGATATATTATAAATAACAGTTTTGGTATTGAAGAAAATATAAACATAATTTAAAAGAACTAAGCCATCTCATTAAGTAAGAGTATGTTCAAGAAACTAGACAGAATTAAGTGGATCAATAGCACTTTCTTGAAAAAATAGTTAACTCACATATAGTTGGGCTTAATGTTTTTCCTTCAAATTATGAAAGTTTATTTAAAATGGTGATTCACATTTTGTATGACCTTGTTTACAGATTCTATCTGGTAGTCTTTTATCAACTTTTTTTTTGTAGAATTGTCCTTTTTGTCTGAGACTGTTTAAGCCTTCAGTAGGCAACTCAATTTTAATAACTTTGCTAGTTCAAAGAGGTATCATAAACTGCAAATAAGCAGGGAGCAATGTCAGGTCACATTGCAGATCTGACACTTGTGAAAAGGAAGGGGAAAGGAAGGATTGAGTAGGAAGTGTGTCAGACTGCAGTGCAGATCTAACACAGTTTTGCCCAGGCCATTGGAGAGTCCTCGAGCCAAAGCCATGTGTTAGTAGAGTCCCTTGTTCTACAGGAATGCATCTGTGCTAGTATTTCCACTATGCTCAGCCATTGCCTGAGAGAAGTGTGGATGAAGATAGCCTTAGTGTCAGCACGAGGGTCAATATAGAAGGATGGCAGCTTAGACTGTTAATTAACCATGACCCCTGCACAGATTTGAGGGGCAAATTTCCATGGCCTCTACATTTCCATGTGCCGTCCACATCTACTTCTCCACCCATTTTTGTGGAGCAGTTTATCTGTGTGTGTTTCTTGTGGTCCTGTCTTCCTGGGGGGAAAATTAGAAGAGAGAGAGAGAGACAGTAGTTGCTTGAACTGTAGTCTTCCATTGTAGTGGTTAGTCCCGGGCCCTCTGTCTTGGCAGGAATAATTGATACTATATAACAAGGAGGAGGACTGCTTTTAAACATGTGGAACATGGGAACTACTTGATGTTTTCTGGTACTCTCATGCCTCATTTAAACTGTGAATGGACACCTGGAGAAACTCTGACATAACAGGAATGAAGATTTGAGTCACAACTCTAGGTAACACACCAAAATGTGTAGAGGTGATAGCTGAAAGTAAAGGGAATTTAGAATGGCAAGTAGAGGAGGGAAAAGATGAGCATCGTAATTTTAGGTACTGGAATTCACTGGTCAACAAAACAAAACCACTATCTTCATGAAGATTACATTCTAGTAGGGAGATATATATATATGTTTTATATAATATAGTTCTTGTTGGCTTGAAGACCATGTTCCTTGTCACAGATGAATTAAATAAAATGTTCCCTGAATACCTAACTAATCACTTCTCTTCTCTGTTTGCTTCTTTTGATTTTCTAGGCATTTATTCCCCACAAACTTTGATTCCTTTTAGATTTTTAGCATTCTCATAATTATTCTTATGGGTTTACGTTACTCATTTGTGCTGTCTTCATTTCTTTTCCCCCTTGTTCCATCTTTTCACATATTCTAAAAATCTAATTTAGTCAGTGTGTTCCTTGTGTTGTACCTCTGATTTAGTCACATTCCTGTTTTCTTTTTCATTGAATTCTCATGCTTGTATGATAGACTTTTGCTTTTTTAGAATTGCCAATAATCACTATCCTTTTAGTCATTTACTATGAAATCACAGTTATAAGTGTGACCTTTCAAAAATCTGCTTAATTTACATAATATGCAGTTGACCGTGCTCAGATTTCTCTTCCCTTGCTTAATAATGACAATCCCAATCTGACATTACAGTTTTTCATCCTTAGGTGCCTTTTACTGCCAAATGTCAATCCATTCAACTGTGTTCCTCAGGCATAAAGTCCAGAATGCGTTTGTTGGAAATAATCTGATTTCAACCATCTTCTCAAGACTATTAGTCTTCCTAATTTTTTTTAATGCATTTGTTCTCAACTCTTGGAGCACATTAGCTATAACTGGCCTGGATTGGGGCTAAGACAATCAGATTTAGGACCACCATTATAAATGAAAGGGAAGCTATACAGAACTTTTTCTATTACCCAATTGATGAGAAGATTTTTTTATTCTTTATCACATTCTTAACATTTCCTCTTATAAGATGGTTTTTTTCATCTACTCTTCATTGCTCTGTGTCTTTTTTCTTGATTCTTTATCTTATCTAAGAATACTTTATTCTCTAAAAGAACTCTTTGCACATATGGCTCAGATACATCTTGGTAACCATCACAATTGCCATTATTTTTGTTTTCTAGATCAGTCCTGTTCATAGCAATATCATGCATGTCACATGCATAATTTTAAATTCTATAGTAGTGAAATTAAATAAGCATAGAGAAACAGATAAAATGAACTTTGGTAATATGTATTATTTAATTCAATATACACCAAATATTGTCATTTCAACATGTATTCAATATACAACTTATTAGTGAGACATTTTACACTCTTTGAAAGTTGATGTGTATTTTACATTTATAGCACATCTCAATTTGGACTAGCCACATTTCAGGTGTTCAGTTGTCACATATGGCTAGTGTCTACGTATTGGACAGAGCATGTCCAAATGAATAATTATCCATATTGTTTGCCTTTGAAATCCACTATAAAAAATGCCTGTTGACTTTGTTTTGTCATAATTCCTTCCCAATTAGAATTTTATCTCATAGCAATTTCTTTATACTTCTTTCAATCATAGAATCGCATTTCCCATTAATTTTATTACATTATAGTAACTGATTCACATGCATGTTCTCCAGCTAAATTGCAAGGTCTCTGAAGGCAGGTTCTATGTACCAATTCATCTTTACACCATCATTTCCCATCCACAGCACTACTCATTGCATTTCAAATAGTAGAGCATGTAGTAAATGTTTATGGAATTGAATTAAATATACCCATCTCTTGATGTCCCTGCATTTTACAGAGGGTTAGTAATTAGGAATGTGGTTATCACATACTCCCTCAATAATAGAGACACATTTCATTTTAAAAAATTAAACCACAAGTCAGGATACTATACGTTGTATTCTGATTTTGTCTACTCACATATATGTAGCTTTTGTTCTGCAAGAGTTACTATTTGAATTTTCCTTTTATGATTTTCTTGTTTCATATTTTTGCTTCGAATTTAGTGTTTTCTTGAATTATGTTTATCTATGACTAGCCAGTTAGACTTGGATTTCTAAAATTATTTTGCTAGCTTATGTATGGCTCTTAAAGCTTTTTACCTAGCACTTTAATATTTGTTCACTAGAAATGGGCTGGTGATAGAAATCAAATACAATCTCATGATAACATGATCAAATAGCAAATTGCCAGGTTGTTGCTATTTTTATTAAAATGAAAGCTCATTGAATGACTATACGTATATAGGGCAATCAGGACTCTTTCTGCCTATTAAGAATCCTCTACCTCCATCTTCCAGATTTGTTTATCAAATCATCTCTTTCTCCCCTATGCTTCCACTGATCTCTCTAAGATGGGGCTAACTAAAGGACAGATTTTTGTCACGACAAGAGTATAAAGTGACGATAGATTTTGAGTAGTGTATAAATTGAAGCTGCTTTGGTAATAGTTGCTCTATTTGAGTGACAAGCATTGAGAAAGCATTGCCAGCTTTAATATTTGAGGAAGTTATTAAAGCTGTAGGCACAGCTTCCCCACTCCAAATGTAAAGTTATGGGGGCTAATCTGAAGAACTTGTCTGTGGATTTTTAAGGTTAAAGTACTGGTAATGAAGCAATTGGAAATATGTCCAGACTAGATACTGGAATAGCTTCATTGTCTGATAACTGATATCTTTAAATCTTTGAATTCACTTTGATCAATGTGAA
Source organism: Cheirogaleus major (assembly GCA_963574435.1). NCBI lineage: Eukaryota > Metazoa > Chordata > Mammalia > Primates > Cheirogaleidae > Cheirogaleus > Cheirogaleus major. The sequence goes on from CAUYPO010039127.1 coordinate 15,255, forward strand.
TTTATGAGAATCCTTAAAGTAAGTTTTCTAAATATTGACTTGACAATTACTAGTCTATTGTATGGAACTAGAGCTTTTGTGATTTGGGAGGAGCTCCGGTGGTAGTTCTGTGTCCCATAACGAAGAACATTATTAAGAATGTATTGCTTTTTCCTGCTGGTTACAAACAAAACAACCACAACTGAAGCATACCTGCTTTTTGTGATTATACCAAACTAAGGTTTTTCTGATTTCTGCCCATTGTTGGAAAATACCATGGGGGCTTTCATGCAGAACACTTGCTGAAAGTGGTAGCAGAGTTTCTTGCTTTGCTGCCTGTGAAATAAAGATCATATTAGCACCTCCTATCGTGAATACCAGTTCCTTGAGATAATCAGCCAGTAATTCTATTAGAAATACACAGGAAATGTTGATCCACACAGTGTAAGGGCAAAAACCAATTTCTTCTTCTTACCTTCCTGTCAGCAGGCAACAGGGAGGCCTAGGGCATGTTAGTGCATTTTTCCACTGGCATAGAGCCCTGGAGTTGGACTCACTGAGTCTTAAATGCACTTAGAACACAGGTTTTGACTGCTTCATAGGAGACATTCCAGACATATTTATGCTCAGCAAAACTCTGAAGTTTTTATTCTTATTATCATGGTACTGTGGTCTTTTTGTTTGCTTCTTTTATCTGTGGTGTTAGTACTTTTCCAAGGCCAAGTTAAAACAAATAACTATAGATAAGTTCAACTTGTGTTAATCTGTTTACATTTATGGAACCGCTTTACTGCAAGCCTGAGAAAGATATTGAAACTCAGGATATGTCTGTACATGCCTGGTAGAATGGAAAGCTTTAGTGCTGTCAATAGCCAGTCCATAAAGATCATCTTATCATACAATCAGGATTCATCTTGCTTCTCAATTTTCTTTTTTTCTGTGAGGCCATAGCTGTTGGTTAAATCACTTATCTGAAAGTAAATTATTTTTAATGGTGTTGGAAGTTTTTGTCACATCTAGAAATAAATTATAACTTAAAATCTGATGTTACTCATGTTTATCACCCCATCATTCTGGACCATTAATTTTTAGTTGGAAGTTCTGGATACTTTCTTCCAGAAAAATTAGTTAATAGTAGAAGGAAACTGGCATTTGAAGGCAAAAGACAAAAGTCCGAGTTCAAGTGTTAGCTAACTGTGTGGTCCTAAACAAAGTCATTTATGCCCTCTAAACCTCAATTTCTACATCTGAAAACATAAAAAAGTATACCCAAATATATCACAGCATGATTACTGAGAGGAGCAGATAAGACATACATCATATTATTTGAAAATTGCAAAGAACTATACAAATGTTGGTTATCATTTTTGTTGTTTTCCAACCCTTTCACCCTAAACTTCTTTTTTTCGTTGTTTTTTTTTTTTTTTTTGCTTATTTCTGGGCCATTACTGTACTTACCATATTACCATAACTTTAAATCCTTTCTCATTATACTTCTTCACAGAATTTTTCTGACTATTCTTCACTATTTATTCCTCTAGATAAACTTTAGAATCATTTCTTCAAGTCAAGAAAATC
>CAUYPO010039128.1:0-35018 GCA_963574435.1 Cheirogaleus major
AACAACCAACAAATGTGAAATGTAAAAATTAGTGTCCCTAATAAACCACATAGTATTAATCGTAAGACCAAACTCACCGAATTATTTCGGGTTTAGCCACAAAAATCCCCCCGGGAATAGGTATAATTTTTGGCACTAAACCCTAAATAATGCAGGTCATCTGGCTATATGTCTTCAGACCTCTAGTTATTAGGACACTGACGATAACAGGAGGATTTAATAGACTATCAGTGTTTCCCAAACTTACCTGACACAAGAGTTACTTGGGGCACTGTTTAAAATACAGATTCCCAAACTCCTCTCCTAGAGATTTTGATTGTGCAGGTCTGAGGTAGGACCCCAGAATCTGCCTTTAAATGAGTAACCGAAGTGATTCTTATGATCAGGCAAGTTTGGAAAACACTGGGTTAAGTTAAGGGTGGAAGAGAGAAACTCAATGTACAAAACCGAATTAATTCACAAGTGATTCTTGCGTCAGATCCAAGGGATAGCAGAGGATTTATCCCCCAAGTGATGGATATTATATATCACTAGATAATCTGTCTTTGAGGTTAAAGGACCACAAAGAGCAATTTCTAAAACACTGAAATGTCTAAGCTCAAGTATTTAATGGACAGAAAGTGTTCTGGATTTCGTTTCATCACTTATTTTCTACCCCAAACCTTTTCCATTTTTAGGAAGGGTTCTCCTGGTCATTCATGTGGAGAAGCAGGCAGGGAGACATGCGTAAGGAGGAAGCATTTGAAATAGCTCATGGTTTTGTTCACATGTAGGTGTATTAAAAAAAAATGAAATAGCTCATGGTGTTAGCTTGGCAGATGTGAAGGGAGACTCTTCCAAGTTTAAAATGCAGCTGGCAAGACTGCCCAAAGGAAGAAGTGGAGGAAGTAGGAGACTAGTCAGCAGTTTAGTAACACAGTGTTTTGTGGTCAAGATCAAGGGACATGAAGTAAGAGTTGTGGGGGCAGAGATAATGAGAATAATTATAATTGTGCATGATATATCTTATAAAGATCAAGTAGGTAGCAGTGCTGTAAACTCTTGGTCCTCATGACTAAAGAAGAAAGTAAGATAATGAAAACCAATAGGTTTTCTGACCTATCACGTTAGGTTGGATGAGTGTTAGGAGGATGGAGAAAAGCAGAAAAGGACTATCTTGATGTTGAGTTGAGGTGGTAAGTTCAGTTGTAAAATTCTGAACAGATTTCAACATTGGTAAATGAAAGAAAGTCTTCAACAGGTTTAAAAAGTGGTATGGAGTGGGATCAATGAAGGTAAGGGGCTGAAAATGTTGGGGTTTTTAGCTGTGAGCAGAGAGAAAGTAGCTATTGTTATAGCAAGTAAAGTTGATGGTTTAGCACAAGTGTATGATGTTAAGTGAACTTTTGTACTGCTTTAAGGCGACTTATAGATGACACACTGATCATAATAGTAGTCTCAAACACATCTTCTCTGGTAAGCGTAATGCTTTTTTAAATAGTGTGCAATGAGAACATTTTTTAAAAATTAAGTTTTGCCTAAGATTTTGGTCTATGGGTTTTTCCCCCCAATATAATAGTAGAGAGACTAGAAAAGCAGTGAACTTAAAAAAGCAATAAAGCAAGTCTTTACCATCTGCTCATGCATCCCAGTGTCTCAGTGTTGCTTGAGAATTGTTCCTCTCCCACAGTCACTACAATCAACTATAGCTTGCCTCTAATGATAGTCTTTGTTATTTCTAATCAGCACCTGATGCTAGCTTTTGTGGGTTTTTGTGGGGCATTTATTTTTTTGTAAAGAATTAAAAGAAGTCAAAATGAGCTTCTAAAAACATTTAATTAATGCAGACTCACAATACCAGTTAGTAATCTAAAGTAAATGTGTAGTTCACCCACAAGGCTTTTTAACTGATGAAGAATCCTATAATCAGAGAATTCAGAACATGTCCCAGATATAATACTGAATATAGTTTTGCAATATTGAGTATACTGACTTGAATGTAGAGAATTTTTATAATTTAAAAAATTTTTAATTGTGATAAAATACACATAACATAAAATTTATCATCATAACCATTAAATACACAGTTTATTCAGTATATTCACGTTGTTGTGTAGCCAGTCTCCAGAACTTTTGCAGCTTGCAGAACTGAAACTCTTTACCCATTAAATAAAAACTTCCTATTCTTACTTCACCTTAGCCCCTAGCAACTACCATTCTACTTTCTATGAGTTTGACTACTCTTGATACCTAATATAACTGAAATCAAACCATATTTGTCTTTTTGTTACTGGCTTACTTCACCTTGCATAATGTTCTCAAAGTTCATCTATATATCAGAATTTCCTTCCTTTATACGAGTGAGTAATAGTCCTTAGTATGTATATATACCACATTTTGTTTATTTATCTGCCAATGGAATTTTGTATTGTTTCTACTTTTTGGCTATTGTGGATAGTGCTGCTATGAACATGGTTGTATCTCTTTGAGGCCTGCTTTCAGTTCTTTTGGATATATAATTTCTTGTTTTACTTAGATGGAAACTTCATTGGGAACCTCCATGGTTTGCTTCTTGGCCTCAGTTTCTTCCAATATTAAGTGTTGTGCATAAACTTTAGCTTTCCTATTTGTATTCCTCTATTGTGTTGTGAATAGCTCCCCCTCTCTGCCCCACCTTTATACAGCAATCTTTTTGAAATAGTTAAATCTACATTTTTTGAAGATCTGGTAAGTTGTTTGGAGGTTGGAGACCCGAGTGGTGCTAGAGGGTAATGACCAATTATGTTTAGGCAAGTCCAAATCCACTCTGGTCTCTTTTTCTGTGACCTTTTCCTATTAAAACTACACATTCTTCAGACAATGAGCCTTTCCTTCTTCTCCCCACCTTACTTAGATCTTTATTTTCTGAATCTCTATGCATCTGTGTACAATTTACTAGACAGTAATTTTTATTTGTTGGTATTTTAAGTGAAATTAATTTGATTTTATATTTAGTAGAATTAAATAGAACCCATTTAATTTGCTAAATCTGTGCCAAGTTAAGAAATAAAAGAAAGAAGAACTATTAACAGTTTAAATATTGCCTTTTCTCTGAGTAGGCATGTGCCCTGAAGTGAACAGTGAGATGAGAGTTGGGAATGTACTGTCTCCTTAGTGTCTGTGTTGAATAATATTCAAGAGTAATTTTTGCTGTATATAATATTCACTTTAGTTATTGGCTCTAGACTCTACTCCCACATATTATATTTGTAAGCTGTTACTTTAAATAAGTCATACCTTCCTAGGAAGTAGAGATTATCTCCCTTGAAACCCCATTAGGTCAGGAGAAAATGTATTCCCATCTGAGCAAATATAAACTCTTAATTTCACCCCCTGGCCTAGCTGCAAACCTGGCCCCCTGCTGATCTTCCCATCCTCAGTAAATGGGACTACACCCAATTTCTGGAGAGAAAACCTGGGGATCAAGTTTTGATTTCTGCCTTTTTTTTTTTTTTTTAGCTTGTCTCAGCAGCATCTGCTTTTCTACTCTTGATCGCTATACAGGGGTCCTTGTCTAAGCCATCCCTATCTTTTGCGTGGACGATTGCATTTGCCTCATATCGGGCCTCTCTGCTTATTATATTCTTGCTCCCTTCAATCTATTCTCTATTTGGGGCAGAAGGACCTTTTAGAAACCCAGATGAGATTAACTTAATTCCCTGCTTAAAACCCTTTAGTCATTTACCATAACATTTAAAATAATCTGAATTTCTTACAGTAGTTTATAAGCACCCAAATGACCTGACCCAGCCTGCCTCTCCAACCTCACCTCATGCTGCTTTCCTCCTTTCACTCAACCCTAACTCTGTGGACCTTCCTCTAATAAGTAGGCCTTGTCCTGCCCCAGAGCCTTGATACGTGCTGTTCATTCTGCTTAGAAGGCACATAAGCAGATGTCAACAAATATTTGTTAAGTGAATGAATGAGTCAGGAGCTTCATAAGGACATAGACTGTACTAAGTTCCATCTCCCGAAAGTAGATACAATACATGGTATCAGTGTATAGAGTGGAATGCCTAGTGCAGTGGTTCTCCACTGGGGGCCATTTTTCCCCACAAGGAACACTAGCAGTGTCTGGAGATATTATCAGTTGTCACAGCTGGTATTATGCTATGAAATGAGTAGAAGTCAGAAGCTGAAAACATCCTGTGATGCACAGGACAACCCCCACAACAAAAAATTATCTGGCCCCAGATGTCAGTAGTGCTAAGGCTGAAAAACCCTGCTTTAGACATTTGAATCAGGAGAAGTCAATTTTAATAGCACTCTTGGGCCTTCAAGTCCATCACATTATGTAAAAAGATTATTTAAATACTAGGAAAATGAAAATCCTCTTGATTGAAGACTACTCTCCTATCCTCAGGAGCTATGTGTTATTTCCTAAGGATAAAGGCTCCTACTCCACAAACATAGGAACCAAGAGTCCCCTGTTTACGGTAGGTGTCTTACGCACTTCCTCATAAGGAATTAAGCTAAACTGAGCTTTGTCTTTCCATTTGTTTTTCCAATGATAAAAATGACCACTGAGAGCCATAGTTGAAGACTCCCTCTGGATCAGGTGAGAAATCTCCCTTTTTCTCTCCCGCTACTTCAAAGGTTTCTGAGTGGGCCGGGTACGGTGGCTCACGCCTGTAATCCTAGCACTCTGGGAGGCCAAGGTGGGCGGATGGCTCAAGGTCAGGAGTTCGAAACCAGCCTGAGCAAGAGCGAGACCCCATCTCTACTAAAAATAGAAAGAAATTAATTGGCCAACTAAAAATATATAGAAAAAATTAGCCGGGCATGGTGGCACATGCCTGTAGTCCCAGCTACTCGGGAGCCTGAGGCAGGAGGATCGCTTGAGCCCAGGAGTTTGAGGTTGCTGTGAGCTAGGCTGACGTCATGACACTCTAGCCAGGGCAACAGAGTGAGACTCTGTCTCAAAAAAAAAAAGTGGCCCTTGAGAGATAAAAATGACCCAACCAGCAAGCTGTTTGACAAGCTTCATACTAAGTTCCTTACATATATCAGTTAATTTCTCAAACCTTATGAAGTCAGTTCTGTTATTATCCATATTTTACAGATGTTGAAACTGAGGCATAGAGAGGTTAAGCAACATGTCCAGGGTCACACAGATAATAAGTGACAGAGCCAGAATTGAGGTAAAATTGTACAACTCCACAGCACAGCACCTAACTATCTAGCCATCCTTCCTGCCTTCTATGATGATGGCCCACGTGTGTCACCAATGGGAAACTAAGAGCTTTGTACAGACTCAGTTTGACCAGACGACCAGACTTTAACCAAGATGATCTGTGAGGCCAAATCAAAATCTAGGCCAGGGAAATCAAGAAACACACATTTTAGGAGGCTCTGGTACCTTTTATTATAGTGTGATATTATAAAAGTTATTTTCTTTACCTTTCACCTGAAAATGAAGCAAAATATCCTTGAAACAGTACAGACATTCATAAATTACAGTTGACTTGGAGTTAAATGACTTATTTAAAAGGGAAATAATATAGGTTACTCTAAGTCCTGAAGTATTTAGTTATACATGGGCCTAAAGGGTTATACACATACACACATACAAGCATTCATACACGACAAAATGTACAAGATGCATGTTATAATGTGTAGTCCCATTAATTTCATGACCACAGATATCAAATGCATACTTAATACTGCCCTACTCCATTCCTATCAACCCACCATTTCCCCTAATAAATTTTTCTCCCATTCTCCAAAGTAATTATTTCACTTTGTCTTCTCTTCTCAAACTTCCCCATCCCTACCCAGTATCATTCTCAACTCATGAACAGAACTTCAGAGATCTGTGGAACAGCAATAAAATATCCAGTATTCATATCAGCAAAGTCCCAGAGAAAAGGAGAAAAAAAGAGAGAGGGGCATACCACTTTCCAGTACCAAAATCTGTATTAGTTTCCTATGGCTGGTATAACAAAGTATCACACACTGTGTGTCTTGAAACAACAGAAGTGTATTATCTCACAGTTCTGAAGACTAGAGGTCCAAAATCAAGGTGTTGGCAGGGTCATGCTCCCTCTGAAACCAATAGGGGAAAATCCTTCCTTGCCTCTTCTTAGCTACTGGTGGTTTGCTAGCAATCTTTGGTGTTCCTTGGCTTGTAACTGCAGTACTTCAATCTCTGCAGTTACATCACATGGCATTCTCCCTGTGTGTCTCTTGTTCTCTTCTTATAAGGACACCAGTCATATTGGATTCAGAGTCCAGCCTACTCCAGTATGACCTCATTTGCAATGACTCTATTTTCAAATAAGGTCATATTGTGAGGTACTGGGAGTTAGTGTTTCAAGATTTGGGGAAGGGGACACAATTCAACCTATAACATATATGATGACTGAAACACAAAAATTTACAGCTCCATCTGATACTCAAGACAGTAATATTTTAAAGCAAGGAAGGTACAGGGACCTAAATGAAAGTAAATTTTCCACATTTCACTCAAAGTGGTAAAACTTTGATACCAGAAGGCTGTAAGAAGTCATATAAGTATATTACAATACTGAGAGCAATCACTAAGAAGGCTATACAAAGTAATACACTCAAAAACACTATAAATAAATCAAGATGAAATTGTGAAAATTGGTCAAGTAACCCACAGGAGGGCAAGAAGAGAGAGACAGAAGAACAAGAAACAGTAAACACAAACAGAAAACAAATAATAAAATGGTAGACTTAAGCACTCACAAATAAATAATCACCTTAAATGTAAATGGTCTAAATATATCACTCAAAAAGCAAAGATTGATCAAGTAGATAAAAAAAATACACACAACCTATGTGCTGGTTACAAGAAACTCATTTCAAATTCAATGATATAGGCAAGTTAAAAGAAAAAGATAGAAGAGATATACCAAGCATTAATTTAATAAATAGTAGAAGTGGCTACAAAAATGTTAGATAAATTAGACTTCAGAGACAAAGAAGATCTTTACGTATGATAAAAAAAAATCAGTCTACCAAGGAGACTTGATAATCCCAAAAGTGAACATATAAAAAAACTAAGCCTCAAAATTCATGAAGCAAAAATGTATAGAGCTGAAAGGAGACATACACAAATCCACAATTATAATTAGGGACTTCAACACTTCAACTCTTAGCAATTGATAGAACCACTACACAGAAAATCAGCAGGGATATAGAAGTGATCACCACCATCAACCAACAGGATCTGACTGGCATATATAGGGAACTCCACCAGGAACAGCAGAATACATATTTTTAAGTGCTCATGAAACATTCACCAAGATAGACCATATCCTGGGCCATAAAACAAACCTCAGCAAATTTAAAGGACCTGAAATCATACAGAATGTGTTATCTGACCTTAATGGAATCAAACTAAAAATCAATAACAGAAAGACAAGAGGAAAATCATGAAACACGTGGAAATTAAACACACTTCTAAATAATCCATGAGTTGAAGAGGAAGTATCAAAGAAAAAGAAATACGTAAAATTAAATGCAAATGAAGATACAAAATATCAATATATGTGGGATGCAGCTAAAGCAGTGGTAAGAGAGAATTTGATAGTACTAAATGTTTACATTAGAAAACAGAAATGGTCTCAACACAATAATCCAAGATTTGACCTCAAAAAACTAGAAAAAGAAGAGCAAAACAAACTTAAAGCAAGCAGAAGGAAGGAAATAATAAAGATAAGATGAGAAAATTTAAAAAAACTAAAAATCAAAACCAAAATCTAGCTCTTTGAGAAGAGCAATAAACTGCATGTGAATCTACATTATTTTAAAATGAAAAGTTTAATTAAAAACTAAATTGTAGAAGTACTTTTTTAATGCACTACAAATAAAAAGTATAAACTATTGATGGAAATATAAGTGGTACTCAAATGTTACCTTTCCTGACTATCCTATTTAAAATTATCCCTCTACACTTGTATCAGTGAGGATTTTCCAAGAAACAGACCAATGAGAGATAAACAAGTAAATACATATATTTATAAATAAATATAAAAGGCATTTAAGATGCATATAAGACATATATAAGATTTATTTTAAGGAATTGGCTTACATGATTGTGGGGCCTGGCAAGCTTGAAATCTGTAGGACAGGCTGGCAGGCTGGAAACTCAGACAAGAGTTGATTCTCGAGTCTTGACTTGGAAATCTGTAGGGCAAACCAGCGTGCTGAAAACTTGGCAGAATGTGATGCTTCAGTCTTGACAAAATTTCTTTGCCAGAAAACTTCAGGTTTTTCTCTTACAGCCTGCAACTCATTGGATGAGGCCCATCTACATTATCAAGGGTAATCTCCTTTATTTCAATTGTAGATGTTAACTACACTTGTAAAATGCCTTCACAGAAACATGTAAATCGATGTTTGATTAAATAACTGGGCACTGTAAACTAGCCAAGTTGACATATAAAATGAACCATCACAATTCACCTCTTGCCAAATTGGCACCCACACACATATCTCCAAACAGAGACAATAACAAAGTCATACTTCCACCTAACAAGACGCAACTATCCTATATACAACTGAAAATGTGCTAACCCTTTCCCCTTAAGAGGATGCAAAGTCCTAGGCTGATGTTCACTCTTCTCCTTGATATCCTGTAACTTAAATACTGCGATATAAAGTTAACTATTATTAATACGTTTTATTTTATACAAGGGAATAAGAGAAGGAAGAAAAAAAGATATTTGATATACATATATACACAAACAAGCACATATATATAACAAAATAAGAAGGAAATACTCATAATAATTACAGTCCTTATTTCTGCTACTGGTCACATGTTAAAAGCTGTTATTTATTAATAAAACAATCTTCTTCTACTAGCCATTCCATATTCCCTTTGCCCTCAACAAATACCTCAGCTTCTCATGGTTGTTTGCCTGGTTGGGTAACCCAAACCTTTATTCCTGAAGGATCTGAAATTAGTAGTTCTGTTGAATTGTATTATTGCAGCGGTTTTGTTTTTGTTTTTAGAGATAGGGTCTCACTGTGTCACCCGGGCTGTCTTCAAATACCTGGACTCAAACAATCCTCCCTCCCCAGCCTTTGGAATAGCTAGGACTACAGGCATGCACCACTATGCCTGGCTGTAGTTTTCTGTTGACCTTAATCATAGGGCACGGTAGTACTAAGAGACACCCCCTAAGGGATCTACCGTATTCTAGACATACTCTTCCTTAAATTTCCATTGTGGAGTAAAAGCCCTGTAAGTTGCAAGCTTTCCCCTTGGTAATCAGGATCAATCACCCCAGCCATTACAGTAACTCCCTTCATTGCCTGTTGACTTAGAGGTATGAAGAGCCCAAAGTAGAAAGGCGACAGTCTTAACTTCCAGTCCAATGGAATTATTGTTGTGTGTCCTGGTGAAAGCATCCCACCCTTTGGAACTAAGACCTAAAGACCATAAGAGCATAATTTCATGAAGATAGAATGCAAAAATGCTGCTAGTGGATAACTAGAATATACTGAATAATACCACTCTCATTTTTACCTCTTGATTCTTGGATCTGGGAATCTTTGCTACAGGAGAAACAGCACCATATATTGGATATTGACTTAGAGCATATATAGGCTCCTAAATAACATGCTCCAGCCCTGCAAGGTATTACAATCTAGTTAGTACTGTGAGTCTTCAAAAGGCCATTTCATTATTCTATCAAGCCAGCTGCTTCTGGATAATGGGGAACATGGTAAGGCCAGTGAATTCCACGAATATAGGCCCCTTGCCGCACTTCATGTGCAAACTGGGTTACTTGATGAGAAGCAATGTCATGTAGAATACCATGGTGGTGAATAAGGCATTCTCTAAGTCCACAGCTGGTATTTTGGGCAAAAACATTATGTGCAAGGAAAGTAAATTCATATCTAAAGTAAGTTTCTATTCTAGTAAGAATAAAATGCTGCCCCTTCCATGGTGGAAGTGGTTGAATGTAATGAACTTGACACCAGTAACTTCCTGATCACTCTGGGGAATGACTCAGTGATGGTCTCTCCTGCTGGCAGATTGAGCACTCAGCAGTGGGTATAGCCAAGTCACACTTTGTGAACTGAAGTCCATGTTGCTGAGTCCATGGATAACTACCATTCCTACCACCATGGCCACTTTGCAAATGAGTCCATTGGGCAATGACAGGAGTAGCTGAGGAAAATGGATGACTGTTACCCACAGAACAGGTCATCCTATCCACTTAATTATAAAAATCCTCCTCTGCTGAGGTCATTCTTTGGTGAGCATTCACATGGGACACAAATGTCTTCAGGTCTTTTTGCCCATTCAGATAGGTCTACTCAGATACCTTTTCCCTATATCTCCTCATCACCAATTTTCCAATCATGTTCCTTCCAAGTCCCTGACCATTCACCTGATCCACTGGACATAGTCCATGAATCAATATACACTCATATTTCTGGCTGTTTCTCCTTCTAAGTAAAAATGAATGCCCAGGTTCATTGTGCAATGTTTAGCATTCTGCCCACTAGGAGGATTTCCCTCCACTATCTTTCAGAGATGTCCCAGAAAGGGGCTATAGAGGTGGAGCTGTCCACTTTCAGGTGGTGCCTGCATATCATGCAGAACCATCTGTAAACCACGCTCATTTCTTCTTCTTCATTCAACTTATCATAGAGAACTCCTTTGAGGATGTAGGTGCAGGCTGGAAGAGAAGAGGTAGTATAGCAAGAGTGGGGCCATTGGCATTTGAGCCACTTCTTCATGTAACCTCCTTGTGCCTTTTGGGGCCTACTCAAGCTCAACCTCATATATTGCTTCCATTTGATGATTGAGTGCTGGTGTCCATGCCCAACTTTATGGCTTGGTGGGTCAGATAATAGCCATGATGGGCAGCTCAGGTCACATGGTAACTTGGTAGCCCAAGGTTAAGCGTCCAGTCTCTACAAAGGTCCATTAGCAAGCCAAAAGCTGTTTCTGAAAAGGAAAGTAGTTATCTGTAGAGGACGGCAGGGCTTTGCTCCAATTTCCTAAGGGTATGTGCTATGATTCACCTATAGTGGTCTGCCAAAGGCTCCAAGCAGGATGTCTATCTGCCACTGACACTTCAAGCACCATTGGATCTGCTGGAACATATGGCCCACTCGGCAGAGCAGCTTGTATGGCAGCCTAGACCAGTTGCAGAGCCTTCTCTTGTCCTGGGTCCCGCTCAAAACTAGCAGCTTTTTAGGTCACTCAGTAAATGGGTCAGAGTAGCACACCCAAATGAGGACTATGTTGCCTCAAAAGTTTAAGGAGGCCTACTGGGTGTTGTGCAACTTTTTGGTTGTAGAAAGAGCCAGATGCAACAACTAACTTTCACTTTAGCAAGGATCTCTTGAAATACCCCACACCATTGGAACCATAAAAATTTCACTGATGTGAAAACTCCAGTTTTATTTTTGACTTATTTCCCACCTCTGACATGCAAATGTCTTTCCAGCAAATCTACAGTAGTTGCCACTGCTTGCTCACTAGGTCCAGTCAGCATAATGTCATCAATGTAATGAATCAGTGTGGTGTCTTGTGGAAAGGAAAGGCAAGCAACGTACTTGTGGGCTAAATTATGACATAAGGTGTAGAGTTGACATACTCCTGAGATAGGACAGTATTGCTGGCTTTGCCAGATGAAAGTAAACTTCTTCTGGTTGTCTTTACTAACAGGCATTGAGGGGAAAAAGGCATTTTCCAGATCAATAACTGCACACCAGATACCAGAAGATGTATCGATTTAAGCAATGAAACCACATCTGGTACAGCAGCTCCAACTGGAGTCACCACCTAGGTAAACTTATGATCATCCATTGTCATTCTCAAAGATTCATTGTTTTTTTCTTTTTTTAAACTGACACATAATAATTGTACATATTTATGGGGTACAATGTGATATTTCAATATATGTATACATTGTATAATGACCAAATCATGAAATTAGCATATCTATCACGTTAAACATGTATCATTTCTTAAAAATATGAAATGCTTCACGAATTTGCATGTCATCCTTACACAAGGGCAATGCTAATCTTCTCTGTATTGTTCCAATTTTAGTATATGTGCTGCCGAAGTGGGCACAAGATCCATCTATTTTCTGCACAAGCCAAATAGGTGAGTTGACTAGGGATGTGGTGGGAATCACCACTCCTGCATCCTTGGACCAAGTCCTTGGTGGTGGCGTTAATCTTTGCAATCCCTTCAGGAATGCAGTATTGCTTTTGGTTTACTGTTTTCCTAAGTACAAGCAGTTCTAGCAGCTTCCACGTGGCCTTTCCTGCCATAATAGCCTCCAATCCACAAGTCAGAGAATCAATGTGGTGATTCTCCCAATTGCTGACTGTGTCTATTCCAATTATACCTTCCATAACTGGAGAAATAACCACAGGAGAGGTTCAGGGACCCACTGGGTCCACTGTGAGGTAGACCTGAGCTAAAACTCCATTGAACACCTAATCTCCATAAACCCCTACTCTGACTGGTGGAACATAGTGTTATTTTGGGTCTCCTAGAATTAATATCAGTTCAGAGCTGGTGTTCAGTGGTTTCTGAAAAGTCTGATTATTTCCTTTGTTCCCAGTGTCCTCTTTACCACTGTAAATAGAATCATTAGTGCATTTAAACCTAATCAGATCAGAAAAGCAATTCCAGAGACTTCACAACCAATTCTGAAAACTCATCCTTAAGATTCTGTTCCTTTAGAACTACTCTTGGTATCAAAATCTATATCAGTCAGAGTTTTTCAGAAATATAGGACAGATAGGACATATACATATATAGTATTTATAAATATAAGAGATTTATCTTAAGAAATTGGTTCATGCGATTGTGGAAGGGGAAGGCAAGCAAGGGTCCTGTGGACTAAATTATGGCAAGTCTGAAATCCACAGGGCAGGCCATCAGGCTGGAAACTCTGCAGGAGGCAATGCTGCGGTCTTGAGGTAGAATTCTTTCTTCTCCAGGAAACTCGAGGTTTTCTCTTAAGTTCTTCAAGTGATTGGATGAGGGCCACCCACATTATTGAGGGCAATCTCCTTTACTTCAAGTCAATTGATTGTATATGTTAACAACATTATAAAATAGCTTCACAGCAATGTGTAGATTAGTGTTTGATTAAATAACTGGGTAGTGTAGCCTAGCCAAGTTGACACTTAAAATTAACAATTGCAACACTATATATAGGAAGTACCCAGGTTATGGATGAGATACATCCCTGAGAACATCTTTAGGTCTGATTTGTATGTAACTTGGATCCCTGATGAACAGTGCATATACAGTAACAATAAGAATAATAGCATTATAATGGCTTATATATGATAATAATAATAATACAGTGTAATAATAATAATAATACCCCTGTGCTGTAATAATAAGCTACAGAAACTATTGTGGTCTTTCTTTTAGTTCAAACAAATAGAAAATAAAAACAAACTCACACAAAATGTTTAGATAGGAGATAGGAGAAATTTCAGAAAAGAATATTAAAGGTTAGCGCTCACCTAATGTTGCATCAATGCTAGGCTAATAGGAATGTTCTGTTTATTTTGATCATCCAACCAAATCAATAATAACCTTTCCATTTCAATAATTAATCCACTACACCGCTTAGTAATAATTGATGCTGTCATGGGAGCACTGCCTTTTCCATGTTCCATTATTCTCACTTTATCGTTTATAATTGTTCCAATAGTCGAGTGACTGAAGCCTAATGCTTTCCCAGTGAATGATGGCATATGGCCTTTCTCTGAACACTTAATTATTTCTACCTTCACTTCCACTGTAATCACCTTCCTCTTCACTTCAGGCAAGTCCTGGACTTGCAGAGGACGTTCAATCTGAAGTCGTGGTCATACGAGTAAACACAGACTTACATAATTGAATAAAAAAGTTAAGATGGAAGTGATGCTGTGTGTAAGCGACCATATAAACAATGAGACTAGCCACTAACATAAAGATGCTGTGCCAATGAACCACTTACACCATGTGGGTGTGTTTACATGCGTGAAAGAAACTAGCTCCCTAATTATTAATTTAATTATTTACTTATAAATTATCCTTATGGGGAGCCTTGGGAGCCTGTTTGTAAATATGGAACGCCGTAAGTGGGGTCATCCATGACCCAAGGACTGCCTATATTTCCTTTCCTTGCCTTATTTTTCTCTAGCTTATCTGAATATAACACATTCTATATTTTATTTAGGTATTTTGAGTTTTATCTCTCTTTTCCCAACTTCAATGTAATCTCCAGAAGGAGGAGACTTTTGTCTTCCTCATTCACTGTTTGCTCTGGTTTGAATGTGTCCCCTCCAAAATTCACATGTTGCCTGTAATCCTAGCACTCTGGGAGGCTGAGGCAGGCGGATTGCTCAAGGTCAGGAGTTCGAGACCAGCCTGAGCAAGAGCGAGACTCCCGTCTCTACTAAAAATAGAAAGAAATTAATTGGACAACTACAAAGATAGAGAAAAAATTAGCCGGGCACGGTGGCGCATGCTTGTAGTCCCAGCTACTCGGGAGGCTGAGGCAGGAGGATCGCTTGAGCCCAGGAGTTTGAGGTTGCTGTGAGCTAGGCTGACGCCACGGCACTCTAGCCCGGGCGACAGAGACTCTGTCTCAAAAAATATATATATATATAAAAAAAAAATTCACATGTTGAAACCTAATGGCCAGTGTGATGGTATTGACAGGTGGGTCCTTTAAGAGATGATTAAGTCATGGGGGCTCCTCCTCTCATGAATAGGATTATGAAACTTAGAAAAGATTCTTCACACAGTATTTACTTCACTTGCCCTTCTACCTTTCCAATTTCCACCATGTGAGGACATTGTGTTCTTTTCCTCTGGAGGATGCAGCAGCAAAGTGCCATCTTGGTAGCAGAAAGCAGCCCTCACCAAGCAACTGAACCTGCTGGTGCCTTGATCTTGGACTTTCCAGCCTCCACTGAGAGAAAATAAATTTCTCTTCCTTATAAATTACCCAGTCTCTGCCGGGCACGGTGGCTCACACCTGTAATCCTAACACTCTGGGAGGCCGAGGAGGGAGGATCTCTTGAGGTCAGGAGTTCGAGACCAGCCTGTGCAAGAGCAAGACCCCGTCTCTACTAAAAATAGAAAGAAACTGGCTGGGCGTCATGGTGTGTGCCTGTAGTCCCAGCTACTTGGGAGGCTTAGGCAGGAGGATTGCTTGAGCCCAGGAGTTTGAGGTTGTAGTGAGCTATGATGCTGCCACTGCACTCTACCCTGGATGACAGAGTGAGACTCTGTCCCAAAAATAAAAATAATAAAACAAAATAAATTACCCAGTCTCAAGTATTCTGTTACAGAAGCAAAAACAGACTAACACATTGCTGTATACATAGCTCTTAGAATAGCATCTGGTACATATTTGGAAATAAATAAATATTTGTGGAATAAATGAATGAGTGTATTGGACTTATTCAGAAAGAAATGTGGTAGTATCCAGTAATGTTGAAGATGTATACACAAGTATGTTCGTTGCAGCATAGTTTCAAATACCAAAAAGTTAAGAACCAACCAAAGGTCCAGTAATAGTGGAAGGGATTTTTTAAAACTTTGTTATATTCATACAATAGGTTTCTCTTGTTCAGTTAAAGTGAGTTAAATAAAACTACATGTAAAAAACATAGCTAAATTTCAAAAATAAAATATTGAATAGAAAAAAACAAGTGGTAAAATGGCATGTACCCTATGATACTGTAAAATTTAACAATGCACAAGTCAATACTATATAATTCTTATGGATGCATATGAATATAGGAGGGGATACTCACCAATATCAGGTTATCTGTAGGGAGGGCAGGAGATTAATGGGATGAGTGGAGAACTTAATTTTGCTTTTAATCTTTTTATTCTTTAAAAAATGAAAAATATAAAAAATTTTCACATTCATTAAGTGTAGGTGGTAGAAACATGGATGTCTGATTTTTTATACTTTTGTATGTTTGAGATATGAATAATTGATAATAAAATATAATATAAATTAGAAAAGAATTCATTTCAAATAGCAACTATTATACAAAAAAAACTCAGGACTAAAAAATGTGAAACCTAAAAAGATCTGTATGAAGAAATCCTTTATGCACTTCTGAGGGATACAAAATCTTCAATAAATGTCCCATTACTGGGTAAGATAACTCATAGTATACAGATGTTAATTCTTCTCTTTATATCAATTTATAAGTTTAATTTGATACTGATCAAAACACCAGTCAGATTTTTCAAAACTAGGCAAACTGAATGGAAAGTCCATATGAAAAGAGACATTCAAGAAAGGCCAGAAAAATTGTATAAGAGTAATGAGGAGAGATTGGCCTTATGAGATATTGAAATATACTATAAAAATACAGAAACTAAAAGAATTGTGTGGTACTGATACATGCGTTAAATCCTAAACCATACCTCAAATCTGACCACTCCTGTTTACACTGCTGAACCTCCCTAGTCGAAGTCATTATTTTTTCTCACCTAAATTACTACAATATCCTTGTAAATTGTCTCCCTACTTGCACTCTGTGCGCTCTGCTCATTCCTCCAACACACGGCCTATTGTCCACACAGAAGCTAGAATGATCTTTCAAAAAGTTAGACCACGGTCTCCTCTGGTTAAAAGTATGAATACATTGATGAAACAAAACTGAATTCAGAAGTAGGTCCGATGCCTAAATGAAACTGGTATATGATGAAGGTGGAATGTCATTATCAGGAAAGGTAAATTATTAAATAAATGGTATTGGGACAACGAGAGAGTCCTACAGAATAAAATAAAATTTGATTCTGGGCTCACTCTTTACCCAAAAATGGATCTTTAGAAAAAGTCATATAAAAAAATGAAGCCATATAGAACTAACCAAATCCCTGCATGGAAAGGAGTGGATAGTGACTACACGTGAGCACAGAGTGCGCATTTGGGTAGTGGTCTTGTTTCGTTTCTTGATCTGGGTGTTGGTTACATGGAATTATTCAGTTTATGAAAATTCACTGAACCATACTCATGATATGTGTGATAATGTGCACTTTTCTGTACATTATATTTCAATAAAACTTTAAAAATAAGTAAAATAATGAAGCTGCAACTGGAAAATGATGGACGAATTTGATTATATAAAAACTGTTTTTTTGGATTCCACATAAGTGAGATCATGCAGTATTTGTCTATCTGTGCCTGGCTTATTTCACTTACCATAATGTCCTCCAGGTTTGTCCACATTGTTGTAAATGATAGAATTTCCTTCTTTTTAAAGGCTGAATAATATTCTATTGTGTGTATGTATGACATTTTCTTTATCCATTCATCCATTGATGGATATTTAGGTTGATTACATATCTTGGCTAGTGTGAATAATGCTGCAATGAACATGGGAGTGCAAATATGTCTTCAACATACATATCTCAATTCCTTTGGATATATACCCAGAAGTAGGATTGCTGGATCATATGGTGAAGGGTACAAAATTTTAGTTAGATGGAAGGAATACGTTTTTGAGATCTATTGCATAGCAGAACAAATCGATTGCAGGGTGGCTGTAGTTAATAATAAGGTATCGTATATTTCAAAATAGCTAAGAGAGTAAATTTCAAATGTTTCAGAACAAAAACTAAGTGAGATGATGGATACATTAATTAGATTGATTTAATCATTCCACATTTTGTGTGTGTGTATATATATATATATCTCAAAACATCACATTGTATCCCATAAATGTATACAATTATGATTTGTTAATTAAAACAATACAAAAAATCTTTTTTTCCCACATGGGAAAATTCTATACATAAAATCAAAAGACAAAGAGAAACTGAGAAAATATTTGTAACACGTACAACAAAGAGCTAATTTCTTTTATAAATAGTAAAGGAAATGACGAAAATAGTAAAAAATGGGCAAAACCTCTGAATTAACACTCATAGTAGAGTATTAATACCTACAAATGGCTTTCATACAGATGAAAAAGTACACAATCTCATAACAGAATAAATGTAATTATAAACTACCAGAGATAGATTTTTTTATCAGCCTTTCAAATTTGCAAAGATTTTCAAACATAACAACACATTGTATTGTAAGAGTATAGGGAAACTGGTACTTTGTGCATTGCTGTTGAGAGCATAATCTTTATGGTGGTTAGTTTGATAATATTTTTAAAATTTTAAATGACATATCCTGAGACCTAGTAATACCTAAAGATAAATTCCAATGTGTTCACAAAAGATATATACAACGATATTTGTAGCATCATTGTCAACAAATGACAAAAGATGGGAAACAAATATACATTTGTAAGAACCTAGTTAAATAAAATTTTTTATCCTCATACTATAAAATACTACACAGCCATTAAAAATAACCAGACAGTACTACATGTGTTTATACAAAAAGATCTCCATAAAACAAAATTGATTTTACTTTTTCCTTTTTTATTTATTTTTTTCTCATTTTTAATGAGGTATAATTGACAAATAAAAATTGTATATATTCAAAGTATACTACTTGATGATTCAATATATGTAACATTGTGAAATGTTTACCCAATCAAATTAATTAATCTATCCATTACCACAGTTACCATTGTGTGTGTGTGTGTGTATGTGTATGTGTGGTGGGGCACTTAATATTAATATTAATATCTATTACTATTCTTTTAGCAAATTTCAAGTAAACAATAAAGTATTATTAACTGTTGTCACCATGCTGTACATTAGGTCCCCAAAACTTACATTAAAAGGGTATAAAACCATGAATAGTATGGTACTAACATTTGTACATTTCTAAGCCCCTGAGAGTGATACCACTAAAATACTCCATTCAGAAAAAAAAATTGGACCGGGCGTGGTGGCTCACACCTGTAATCCTAGCACTCTGGGAGGCCGAGGCGGGAGGATTGCTTGAGGTCAGGAGTTCGAGACCAGCCTGAGCAAGAGCGAGACCCCATCTCTATAAAAAAAAAAATAGAAAGAAATTAGCCAGGCAACTAAAACTATAAAAAATTAGCTGGGCGTGGTGGTGCATGCCTGTAGTCCCAGCTACTTGGGAGGCTGAGGCAGGAGGATCGCTTTAGCCCAGGAGTTTGAGGTTGCTGTGAGCTAAGCTGACGCCATGGCACTCTAGCCCGGGCAACAGAGCAAGACCTTGTCTCAAAAAAAAAAAAAAAGAATGGCAGCTAATAAATGTAGAAGGATGACAGAGTTAGAAAATCATCATTTTGCAGCCTCAATGTCATAATGGATTTAGATCAGGATCATCAATGGATGCTAAAATTATTGGGTGAGAATTGTTGGTTATGCATGAAAAAGACATGCATAAAGTCTCAAAGTATCACTGCTCCCTAATAATTTACTGATTACAAAGGAAAAATGTTTTCGTCAATGGAGAAATCTTAGCAAAGTGATTAAACTCAGCACCACTATTATTAGGACAGTCCAACATTATTATGTGCCCCCTGACATGATGCAACATGAAGTATACAATAGCACCTATGAAACATTGCCCAAAATGTTTAATCTAATTTTTTTTTATTTTGCTGAGTTGTTTTCCATATAACAAAATACCACAATTTGTTTATCTGGTTTTGTTGTTGTTGTTGTTAATGAGCATTTGGGTTGTTTCTAGTGTTTGACTATTATAAATAAAGCTTCTATGTCTTTTTTTATTTTTATTTTTTTGGACATATCCTTACTCTTTAGCATAGTGGCATGATTGGGATACCATAGCTTTTTCCTTGATATCATACCCTTCCTCCATTCTGTTTCTCTGTCATGGCTGCAGATTGAGCTTTAGTAGGTAAGGATTGATTGGCACTTTAAGTGTTAGTAGCTGTTACCAGTTGCCTGTATTATGTTGTTCTTTACCTTTTTCTGAACTACATTCATTGTCAAAGAGGGTAACATAGTGCAACTCACCTAGAGATGTGGATGACTTGACCACAAGCTATTGAATTAGCTCTGATTGTTCCTGTTCAGTAGTCTCTGATCCTGGTTGTGGATTTCAAAGACTCAAAAGGATGATGAGCTTTATTGGAAACCAGATCAAGAAGTATGAGAGCCCTGAATACATGGAGAATATGGCTGCTTCTAAGATTGAAATGGCAGAAAAAAACATAATGAAATAAAGTACCACAAAATCCAAAGGAAACAAAATAAGAACAAAAAAAAAAAACCAATGCACTATAAAAAGACTGTAATGGTAATGCCTTGGCCTTGAGAATCTGGTTGGCACAGCAACAGCTTAAAGGACCTTGGCAGCAGGCAGAGCAACTACAGTGTGTTTTAAATGAACAGAAAACTACAGCCCAGGAGACCGTTTTAGCTTTAGAAATGTCAGAAAGCAAATCAAGGGATTATTGGGAAATGAAGGTAGAAAAGGCTTAAGATCTTAGAGGTCAAACTCAGCCTACAGGAAAGGGAAAAGAGGGAGGGATGTACCCCAAAAAATATCCCCAGGCTCAAAAGCAAGGTGGATGGACGAATAGATAGAAAGATAGATTGATTGATTAATTTAAGAGTAGATTGTAAAGGCATACAACGTGATGCTTTGATATAATAATAGGGTATATTTCCTGTTGTTAGGTACAAGAAGGTAACTCAGATTGAGATTTAATGGAAAATAAAAGGAAAAATATAAGAGTAAACTGGAATAACTGCCCATTACCCTACCCCTTCCTATAAAAGAACTCAGATTCAGAAAACTGTTGAGGTGCCCTCTGAAAACTATAGACAAAATGTGAATAATAAGAGCAGGTTTCAATCCTTCTCTTGATGACTGATTACAAAACATTTGGAAAGAATCAAGAGAGAGGAAGACCACAATGAGCAGCATAGGATATGTGAGGTATTGTTTAAAGCAGGTTTTCCATATATAAGGATCTGGTCTGGATTAAATAATAGAATACCTCCTAGAAGAAATTACCCTACTTAGGAATGTGAAAGTAGGTAAACAGGTTTTATTAGGTCATTAAATATGAAATGCTTGATTTTAAATCACAAGTTTAGTTTATTATATCTCAAACAAGAAGCAATACAATCAAAGTATGAGCCTAAACTATCAACACAGTTTTACCATCTTAAAGGTAGCTTGTTTATGCCAGCAGTGAAGAAGCCTAGAGAGCAAGTGGTGATGAAATCGTGAAATTTGTTTTCCACAGCTTGTTGAGACTTGACTATTTTCCCTTGCAAGAAGTGGTCCAAAGCCTGGAAGAAGTGGTAGTCAGTTGCTGCAAGGTCTGGTGAATACGGTGGATTACAGAGTTTCCAAGTCCAGCTGCTGTAGTTTGAGCAGAGTTGTTTGTGTGACATGTGGTTGAGCGTTATCTTGTAAGAGGATTGGCGTCTGTTGAAACCAATGTTGGCTGCTTAATCACAAGCATCCTCACCATTTCTTCCAGTTAGTTGCAAGAGACATCTACTATAATTGATTGACCAGGTTTCATGAAGCTGTAGTGGATAATACCAGTTCTGGACCACCAAACAGATACCATTAGCATTTTTTGATGAATATTCAATTTTGGACTGTGTTTGGGCACTTCATCTTTATCCAACCATTGTGCCAAATGCTTGCAATTGTCAAAAAGAATCCATTTTTCATCACACGTAACAATACGGTATAGAAATAGTTCACCTTTATGTCATGACAGCAAAGAAGGCAAGCTTCGAGATGATTTTTCTGCTGATGCTCATTTAATTCATGTGGAACACATCCATCCAGCTTCTTTACCTTGCCTATTTGTTTTAATGGTCCCGTATTGGAATAGGAATGTCAAGCCTTGCTGCTAATTCACACGTAGGTTGAGATGGATTCGCTTCCACTACAGCTTTCAGCTCATCATTATCCACCTTGGTCTCAGGTCACCGACATGGCTCATTTTCAAGATTAAAATCACCAGATTTTAATCACCAGATGGTTTAACTTCTTAAACCATCTACATTCTGTGAATTCATTAGCCACATTCTTCCCAAACACTTTGTTGATATTTTGAGCTGTCTGTGCTGCATTGGTTCCAGGACAGAACTCATATTCAAAAATAACATGAATTTTTTCACAAAAATTGCTCTAAAAGAATTGACAGATAATCACAAGCCATAACATGTGTTTCTAAGACTAAGGATGTACCTTCACAATAAAAAATAAAATAAGAAGTGTCAAAGTGAAATGTCAGAAATATCAACTGTCAAACTTAGTACTTAAGGAAATAGGACATTTCATACTTAATAACCTAATATTTGAATAGTGGATGCTTTCTGTAGTCCTAGAACTTCTTTTCTTTATAGCTCTCACTATGGAAAGGATCCCATAAAGCAAAACCTGAAGGAGTATATTAGGAAAATATATATGAAGATCACAAAACAAAGAGAAAAGAAAAGAAAGGACAAAAGAAACTATGATCCAACCAATAGTGGTAGTCTTACACAGAGAGAGAAGACACAGGACCTTAAGAAATAAATAGGGGAACAACAGAAGGAAATGAAACTAGAGGCATATGCCACTGCTGCTGGGAGGAAAAAAAGACAGCCAAAAGAGTATTGCACTACAGGTTACAAAATACCTAGAGAATTTAAAACACAAGAGAAGGCAAGGTTTGGGGGGAAAGTACATGGCTAAGGACAGACATATTGGTGCTCGCTGGGTAGAACAGCCTTTGGAAACAGCAATAACAAAAACAGCTTTGGTTCAAGGATTTGTTGAGGGTATTTTACTTACTGAGTCAATTGTGTGAGGAGAAGGGACAAATCTCCCTGAAAAGGCAAGTTTTGTAAGGCCAGGTTACCTACAGTAGACAGCGACAACAGCAGTAACTGGCACAGAGCAAACCCCTGGAAATCTCACTGGGGACACACACAGGTACACAGAGATGAGCATGAGATTGAGACTGTGAGGACTGCTACGCCAGGAATTTCACTTGGAGGGATGCCTGTTATAAATGGAATACTTTCTCACAAGAAGTAGATTAGATTGTTAAGAATGCAAGAGTGGAAAGGAAGATACTTTAAATATATAGGATGGATAATGAAGCGAAAGAGGGGGCCCTTAGAAAGGACTAAGAGACTGGAGGGGCTGCCACAACAAACATCTAAATTCTACAAGAAGACAGGAGGACAGCCTGTCCAGCTCAGCTATCTGAGTCCAAAACTTGTGACCTTAAAATCCATTTGGAGAAATCTATAAGAGAATTTTGACCATCTACTTCCCATGCCCTTATGAGGTTATCCACCAATATGTACAACTTCCTCTCTCAGAACAGTTGTTAAGCACAAAGTGATAATGAAAGAAAAAGATTACAGCTTCCTCGCACTCCCTTCCTCCCTCAAGGAGGCCCTAGGAAAGCGAATAGCTCAGATTCCTTGAGCCATGCTTACTAGTGTGGTGGCTAGGGTCACTATGGGTTAAAAGGACACATACTCTAGATGGCTTTCTCTGTAGCCATTCGGACTGATGGAAACAGTAAGCTAGACTCTCTTGGCGCCCAGCCATCTCGCTTTCTTGCCTCTTTCATTTGATTGCTCAGGTACTTAGTGTTCTTATCAATTCAGTGATCAGCTTCTGATAAGATGGGAAATTGGCAGAAAAGGTGAAGCCCTCTTTGGATCTTGAGCCTAAGTTATGTGCTGAAACCCAGCTTTACCAGAGAACCCGGTACCAGAGCACTGGGCACTAAAATTCTGCTTAACAGAGAGTGGTATTTTAATTCCTATCGGTCCTATCTGTCCTTGTCCCTTGAATGTATGGCTTCTTTATGAACCTTATAGGAAATGGTAATGAAGTTAAGTAAAAATGTGATTACTCCTGAGTCCCTACCCATAATACCAAATTATTACCATCAAAAATCAAACCCTAGCTCCTGCCAGGTCTTATGGGATTAGGGTTGGCAGGTCTGGGCACATCCATTAGGGTATAATCCAGTAACAGACTAGAAATGAAGTGAAATGAGGTTGGTCCCTAGAACCACCATCACTAAGAAATTATTTTCTGGTCTCTAGTTAAAACTTGCCATAGAACACTTTTCTTCCCTAGTTCATTCTTTTTTATGACCATTTAGTATCTCTCTCTCTCTCTCTCTCTCTCTCTCTGAAAACTCCCACATGAATGAAATCCTGGTGGAAATGAAATTAGCCTCTTATTACCAGGCTGATCAATCAATGAGAGATGGATAGAGAAAGAGTTGATTTCTCAGTAACTGGAAATAGTGTTGTCTTTCTTTGCCATTGTTGCTATTGTTTCTTGTGGCCTCTTGGTGGAGAGAAGTAGGGTGATTTATTTCTTTATGTATACTTTTCCATACTTGCCAAATTTTCTATAATGTGTATTTATATCTTTGATAATTAGGGAAAAGTTTTAAAAAGAAGGAAAAAAATCCATAAATTCAAAAGATTGAAGATAAGAGAGAGAGACAGGGACAAGGACGAAGATAGAGACAGACAGAGACAGAATCAGAGATTGAGTCTTCCCTTTCCCCATAATTTCAATCTTGTCTTAGAAATCAAACTCATAGCCCTCAGGGGACAATGGTCAATATGCAGGTTCTATTATGAGAAGTGTTGCCCATCATAACAAATGATAAATTATATAATGTATATTACATATATATGATGCATATATTATATATTCTTATTAGATACATTTTTATATATTATATATAAAGTATGTTTAATTCACATTTTTAGCTCAACTTGTCCCTAAATTGTTTTCTACTCCTTCTAAAACAATCAGTTGCTATCTCAAAGGATAAACACTCTCTGAGAAACAAAACTAGTTATTAGATTCTATCTTAGTATTACTCAGACTTGATTGCCCTGTCTACAGATGGCTGGGTTAGCAAAAAGGTATTTTCAGTCATCCTGAGTGCTGTAAGGGCAAAACATAGTCCTTAATAGGTTGGTGGAAGATTCCATTTACCAGTAGGGTGCAGGGCCCTGATAATGTCAGGGCGTAAAATAGGAATAATAATAATTTCCCATCACAGAGCAAGACTGAGTCATATTCAAAAAAGCGTTTTGACATGCAGGAGTAAAATGTTGAGTCTGCTATTATCTGTTCTTATGAACAAGGAGGCAGATTGCACCTTTAGCTGATACCAGAGTGGACAACACCTAATCTAAATTTGGAGGTCCTTGTTACTGTGAGTAAAGAATCAGTTAGCCTGCATTGCACTCCTAGAAGACAGAGTTCCTGGGATGGCCTCAGAATTCTTCAACTGAGCTTTTGTCTTTCACCAAGTGGAGATGAAGAAGCCCTGGTTCTCATCATTAAAAGGCAAGATTATAAATTTTACTTTATGTCTACAGTTCAAAGAGCATTGAAATATGTATATTCTCATGTAACTGACACCCCTAGTCAAGACATAGAACATTTCTTGCACTCCAAAAAGTTGCTTCATGCAGCATGGCGATCTCCTTCCCTAAACCCCAAGCCCCAGGAAGTCACTGATCTGTTTTCTGTCGCTATCAGTTAGTTTTGTCTCTTTTAGGATTTCAGTAAGTGAAATGATATAGTATCTACTGTTTTACGTCTGGCTTCTTTCAATCATAAAATGTTTTGAGATTTATCCATGCTGTTGTGCGCATTCATATTTATGTCTTTTAAAAACAGCTTTATCAGAGTACTATTTACACATCATGACATAAACAAACTGTGGTATATACATTCAATAGAATACTATACAGCAATAAAAAGGAATGAACTTGTGCCTGTAATCTCAGCTACTCAGGAGGTTGAGGTGGGATGATTATTTGAGGGCATGAGTTTGAGACCAGCCTGGACAACATAGCAACACCCCCATCTCTTCATTTAAAAAAAAAGAATCAAGTGGAAGGGGAGAGCATTTGCTGAATTTCTCACTCCACCATTCTGAAAGTCTATCTCCTTCCAGCTCACACCTTTATATTGCTACATATATAATTTTTGCACATGTATGGTGTGAGGTAGAGGTCATAGTTCATTTTTGCCCATATATTAATAGATAGCCAGTTGTTCCAACATCATTTCTTTAAAAGATTATCAGGTCTCCATTGACTTGCTTTTGAAACTTGTGTCAATAATCAGTTGAGAAGCTGGGCATGGTGGTGTGCACCTATAGTCCCTGCTGCTCAGAAGTCTGAGGCAGGAGGATTACTTGAGCTCAGAAGTTTGAGACCAGCCTGGGCAACATAGTGAGAATCCATCTCTTAAAAAAATCATAGGTCTTTCATAGGAAAACTAGAAAAACAAACAAAAATCAACTGAGAGAAAATACTTGCAAATCACATATTCAACAAAAGACTCAGATCCAGAACATATAAATACCTTTCTAAATTCAATAGTAAAAAAAACAAAGAATCCAATATTTTTAAGTGGACAAAAGACTTGAATAGATATTTCACCAAAGAATAAACAGTTGGCAAACAAACACATGAAAAGATATTCAATAGCATTGGCCATTAAGAAAATTCAAATTAAAATCACAAAAAGATGTACAAATGACTAAAAAGCACATGTGAAGATGCTCAACATCATTAGTCATCAGGGAAATGCAAATAAAGAGAATCACACACCTACTAGAGTGGCTAAAATATTGCTTCATGTTTTTGGATGAAAAATATATAGAATGGCTGAAATAAAAATATTGATAATGTCAGATGCTGATGAAGATGCAGAGAAACTTATTTCTCCTATATTGATGACAGGAATGTAAAATGGTACAGCCACTCTGAAAAATAATCTGACAATTTTGTAAGGTGTTAAATAGAGAAACTGCATCCAGAATAGAGATGTGAAATGTTCCATGGACACCTTCGCCAGAGAAACAACCATAACTGGTGAAAATTATTTTTAAAAATAATCATTTAAAGTCTCTGGAAATTGTCCCAGTGATATAGAACAAATAAGGAGACATTTATTCAAGAAAATCTACTAAATCTTAGTAAAAAAACACAGTGAGAGTCTCAAGCTCAATGATAGAAACTCCACTCTGGGCAGGTAGTCAAGTAGACGTGGTTTCTCCCCAGGAGAGGTAGGCAAACATCATTTCTCATTCTCTACAGCTTCATGTTACAGAAGCTCTATTCCAACCAAGCATGGTTGAGGGGGATTGGGGCTCCCTTTCTCCAGCCAGCTTTAACTCATAGGATGAACACTCTAACCCAGGCATGATAAGCCAAAAATACTGGACCCAAATGACCCTCACCCCAGCTAGCTCATAGGATAGCCTCCACATTGGAGAGGCAAGACACACTCTAGTTGTAAAGCAGGTGTGTCATTCTGAGAAAAGCAAGCCATTAATCCCAACCCCAGCTCTAGTTTTGTCCAGGGGTAGAGGTAAGCTGTGAGAGCAGGAAGGTCTGAAGATCTCCCCAAATAAACTGACTTTATTTGGAACACAGTGTGGAGAAGTTTAAGCCGAATTGTGCTCTTGAAACAATGGAGATTTTGGTGGTAAACAATAAAGAGGAGGCTAATAGCTCCATGAGAACAACAAGCTAAACTATAGGACAGTTGACCAGAGAAAACTATGGAAAGAGATAGCTAAGAAAAGCCCTCCTGGAGTCAGAACAAAATTCAAAGGCAAGCAACAGAAACTACCTCTGCAAAGGGGCCCAAATTTAATTGGCTTATACTGAGGAGCAATTTATTCCTCCAGGCACTGTCAGAAAAAGTAGAGCAATTAGCCAGCAATTAGTGGTGCCTAACAGCTCTATGTGTTACCACAAGAAGCATATAACTTAACAGAGACATCAGGTAAAGAGACAAAGAAAGCTCTGCTAAAACCACTGTCATCTTAGCGTGACTTCATGCATGTTCAAAGCTGTGCCCTCTGATAAATAACACTAAAGTCTGCACATTTGCAGGGGAAATAGACCTCGCTAAAATAGTTCATGCATATCACTAAACAAATAAACAAGCAAACAAGAAGAAGAAACCCTAGATGGGGGAGAGTCAGTATCCAGAGTTGCTACAATATATTATCTAAAATGTCTAGTTTTCAAAAAAATATATGAGATATGTAAAAAACAAAAACAAAACAGGAAAATGTGAGCCATACACAGTAAACTAAAAGCAGAAAACAGAAACTGCCTGTGAGAGGGCCTAGATGTCAGATTTAGGAGACAAAGATTTCAAAGTAGTTATTATAATAAATACATTCAAAGAACTAAAGGAAATCTTGCTTAATGAATTAAAGGATAGTATGAAGACAATGTCTCAATAAAAAGATAATAATTGAGAGATAGATATTATTTTTAAAATCAAAATTCTGGAGTTGAAAAGTACAATAACTAAAATGAAAAAATGCACTACAGGGGCTCAAGTGTAGATTTGAACTGGAAGAAAAAATAATCAGTGAACATCAAGATAGATGGAAAGAGATTACCTAATCTTAAGAACAGAGAGAAAAAAGAGTAAAGAAATATGAACGGAATCTCAGAAATGTGTATGACAATATTAATTAAGTAAACAAACATATGCATAAAGGGAGTACCAGAAGGAGAGGATGGAGAAAATGAGCAAAATAAATTCAAATAAATAATGGCTGAAATTTTATGAAATTTGATTAAAAACATTACACATCTATGAAGCTCAACAAATTGCAAGTAGGACAAATGTAAATCGATCCACACCAAGATATATCATAGTAAAAATGTTGAAAGACAAAGAGAAAACCTCAAAAGTAGCAAGAAGAAAAATGACTCATCACATACAAGGGAACTACAGTGAGATTATCCGCTGACTTCTCACCAGAAACCATGGACAGCAGAAGGCAGTAGGATGATATATTCAAAGTGTTGAAAGAAAAATTCCCTGCTAATCAAGAATGTTATATCTAGAAAATCTATCTTTAAAAATGAAGGCAAAATTAAAGACATTCTCAAATAAGCAAAAAGAGAGAATGTAAGAGAATATATTGCTAGCAGACCTGTCTTACAAGAGATACTAAAAGAAGTTCTTCAGGCTGAGAGCAAGTGACCCCAGACAAAATAAATTGGTCTTAATATCTATTATGACTATAGACACAAAAATCCTCAACAAAAATACTAGCAATCAGAGCCAGGTGCAGTGGTCCATGCCTGTAGTCCCACCTACTTGAGAGAGTGAGGCAGGAGGATCACTTGAGGCCAGAAGTTCAAGTCCAGCCTGGGCAGCATAGTGAGACACCATCTCAAAAACAAAAACACCTTAGCAATCTGAATCCAGCAACATATAGAAAGGATTATATATCATGACCAAGTGGGACTTATCCCAAGAATGCAAAATTGGTTTAAATATGAAAATCAATATAATACATCTTATTAATAAAATAAAGGACAAAACCATATGACCTCTCAAGAGAAGTGGAAAAGCATTTGACAAAATTAAATATCCTTTCATGATAAAAACACTCAACTCATCAGAAATGGAAGGGAACTTCCTCAATCTGATAAATAATATCCACAAAAAAAAAAAACCCCACAGGTATCATCATGCTTAATGTTGAAAAACTGAAAACTATCCCCTCAAGGTCAGGAACAAGACAAGGATGTCCCTCTCACCATTTCTATGCAATATTGTAGTGGAAATTCTAGCCAGAACAATTAGGCAAGAAAATGAAATAAAAGACATCCAAATTGAAAAGGTAGAAGTAAAACTATCTCTATCTGCAGATGGAATGATCTTATATAAAGAACATACTTAAAAATCTTCCCAAAAAAATGACTAGATCTGGCCTGGTGCAGTGGCTCATGCCTGTAATCCCAGCACTTTGGGAGGCCAAAGCTGGAAAATTTCTTGAGGATAGAAGTTGAAGACCAGCCTGGGCAACATAGTGAGACCCTCATCTATACAAAAAAATAATAAAAGTTATTTATCCAGGTGTTGTGGTGCACACTTGTAGTCCTATCTGCTTGGGAGGCTGAGGCAGGAAGATTGCTTGAGCCCAGGAGTTTAGGGCTGCAGTGAGCCATGATCACACCACTGCACTCCAGCCTGGGCAACAGAGAGATACCCTATCTCTAAAAAACAGCAATAAAAACCCACAAAAAATCCCCCAAACTACTAGGGCTAATAAATGAGTTTAGCAAGGTTGCAGAATTACAGAATACAAGTTAAATATATACAAATCAATTGTATTTCTCTTTGTTAGCAATGAATAATCTGAAAATGAAATTAAGAAAATACTTCCTGTTACAAGAGCATAAAAAAAATACTTGGGAATAAATATAACAAAAGAAGTACAAGGCTTGTACATTGAAAACTACAAAACATTGTTAAAATAAATTAAAGAAAACCTAAATAAGTGGAAAAGAAATTTTATGTTCCTGTATCAAAAGATTTAAATATTGCTAAGATGGCAATAATCTGCAAATTGACCTACTTATTCAACACAATACCAATCAAAATCCCAGTTTGCTTTTCTGCAGGAATTGACAAGTTAATCCTAAAATACATATAGATATTCAAGGAATCCAGAATAGCCAAAACAATCTTGAAAAAAAGAACAAAGTTGGGGGACTCACATTTCCCAATTTTAAAACTTATTATAGAGCTACAGTGCAGTAATTAAGACAGTGTGGTACTAGCACAAAAATAAACATATAGACCAAAGGAATAGAACTGAAGGTCCAGAAATAAACCCTCAAATATATGGTCAGTTGATTTTTGGCAAGAAGGCCAAGATGATTCAACAGGGAAAAACATGTCACAACAAAGACATGTGCTGGGTCACCTAGATATCCACATGCAAAAGAATGAACTTGGAGCCATTCCTCATACCATACACAAAAATTAACTCAAAGTGGATCAAAGGCCTAAATGTAAGAGCTAAAACTATAAAGCCCTTAGAAGAAAGCACAGGAGAAAATCTTTATGACCTTGAGTTTAACAATGGTTTCTTAGACATGAAGCCAAAAGCACAAGCAACAATACCAACAAAATGGATTAATTGAACTTCATCAAAATTTAAAAATTTTGTGCTTCAAAGGACATCATCAAGAAAATTTTAAAAACAACCCAGATAATGGTAGAAAATATTCACAAGTTATATATCTGATAAAGGACTATTTCTAGGATATATAAAGAAACTCATAACTCAACAATAAAAAGATAGGTAATCCAATTTAAAAACAGGCAAATAATTTGAATAGCTATTTCTCAAAAGAATATACACAAATGGCCAATAAAGGAGATGAAAAGATGCTCAACATCTTTAATTATCAGGGGAATGCTAATCAAAACCACAATGAGATACAATTTACCACCCACTAGAATGGCAATAACAAAAAAGACATACAATAAAAAGTGTTAGTGAGGATGTGTGAAAATCAGAAAATCAGAACCTTCATAAATTGCTGGTGGCAATATACAATGTTACAGCCACTTTGAAAACAATTCAATAGTTCCTCAAAAAGTTAAACATAGAGGTACCATATAACCCAGCAATTCCAAGAGAAATGAAATTCCAAGAGAAATTAAAACATATCCCCACACAAAAATTTGTATACAATGTTCATAACAGCATTATTCATAATAGCCAAAACAGTGAAAACAACTCAATTGTCCATCAATTAATGAATGAATCACACCATATGTGATATATCTATACATTGGAATATTATTCAGCCATAAAAATGAAGGAAGTGCTGATGCATGCTACAAATGACTGAAACTTGAACACATTATGTTCAGGGAAAGAAGCCAGACACAAAATACCACATATTATATGATTCCATTTATATTAAATGAGTAAGCAATCTGTGAAGACAGAAGGCAGATTAATGATTGCCTAGGGCTGGGAAAGGGGAGGAGGGAACAGGCAGTGATTGCTAATTAGCATGGGGTTTCTTATTGGGGTGATAAAAATGTTCTGGAATTAGTGATGATGGTTGCACAACACTGTGAATATAGTAATAACCATTGAATGCTTAAAAGGGTGAATTTTATGGCATGTCAATTATATCTCAAACTTTTAAAAACACACAATGAAATATCAATTGTGATAAACTGAATCATGCCTCCCCCCAAGATGTCTACATCGTAATCCCTGAAAGCTGTGAATATGTTACCTCAAATCGTAAAACAGGGCTTTCCAGATATTATTATATTAAGGATCTTGAGCTGGGGAGATTATCCTGGATTATCTGTATAGGTCCAATATGATCACCAGGGTCCTTTTAAGATGGAGACAGGAGTCAAAAGATGTGGCAACAGAAGTATAGGTTCCAGTGATGTGCTTTGAAGGTGCACGAAGAGGCCATGCATGAGCCAGGGGATGTAGGTGGGCTCTAGAAGATGGAAAAGTCAAGGAAACAGAGTCTCCCGTACAGCCTCCAGAAGGAATGCAGTCCCGCCAGCACCTTGATTATAGCCCCATAAGACTCATTTTGGACTTCTGATTTCTGGAACTCTAAAATAATACATTTGTGTTGTTTTAAGTTACTAAATAATTTGTACAGCAGCAATAGGAAATTAACACACCATTTTGTATCCAATAAATACATAAATGGCTGAAACAAAATATGCTGAGTATATTAAGTATTGGTCAAGTGTGGAACAATTAGAACTCTTATATGCTGCTGGTGGGAATCTAAACTGGTATAACCACTTTGGAAAACAGTTTTGCAGTTTCTTAGAAAGGTAAAAGATATATCTACCATATGATGCAGCCATTTTATTCCTAGGTATTTACCTAAGAGAACTAGAAGCCTATGTTCATACAAAGACATATACACAAATGTTCATAGCAGCATTATTTATAATAGCCAAAAAGTAAAAACAACCCAAATGTCCATTAACATATTCATGGATAAACAAAACATGATATACTTATACAATGGAATACTATTTAGGAATAAAAGGGAATAAACTATTTATACACAATATAATATGGATGAATATCAAAATAATTATGCTGTGTAAAACAAGTCAGAAAAAAGGAGTACTAAGTGTTTGATTACATTTATATAAAACTCTCAAAAATATAAAATAAACTAAAACTGTGACAATGGTTGTCTATTGCCAGGGAATATGGAGGTGGGGGTTGGAAAGTCAGGAGAGTTACAAGACAGTGATTAAAAAGCAGCATCAGGAAACTTTGGGGGTGATGGATATATTCTTTATCTTGATTTCAGGATTTTACAGAGGTATACATGTATCAAAATTCATCAAACTTTATATGTACAATTTATACCCTCTCATGGGTATACAACAGCCAGAAGCCTAATTAATACCTATAAAATTGATTTGCATCACATGAAGAAAAATCAAATCTCTAAGAAAAATGACATACAAAGGTAGACAACAGATGGATTAGAAAACTAAAAGTAGAAGGTAACTGTCTTAGTCCATTTCATGCTGCTATAACAGAATACCTGAGGCTGGTTAATTTAAAAAGAACAGATATTTATTTCTTACAGTTCTAGAAGATGGGAAGTCCAAAGTTGATGGGTCTGCATCTGGTGAGGGCCTTCTTGCTGTTATCCCATCGTAGAAGGTGGAAGGCCAAGAGAGCACATGTATGCAAGAGAGAGGGGAGAGGCTGAGAGAAGGGAGAGAGAGAGAAAGCATAAAAGGTGGCCTAACTCAGTTTTATAACAAACCCACTCTTGAGTCAACAAACCCACTCTTGTGATAACATTAATCCATGCATGAGGGCATAGTCCCTTAAAGGTTCCACCTCTCAACACTGTTGCTTTGGGGATTAAATTTCCAACACATAAACTTTGGGACACATATTCAAACTATGGCTGTAACACTATAACTTTAATAGAAGTTATAAAAAATCATATTTGTGACTAGGGAAGAGGATGGATTGGGGGAAGGACTTTTTAAACAAAATCCCAAAAGCAAACTCATAAAGCAAATCTTTGATAAATTTCAATATGTTAAAATTAAGAGTTTCTATTCAACATAGAACATCACAGACAACATTAATAGAAAGATGATAAAACTGGCGAAAATATTCTCAATGTCTAAAACTGACAAAGAATATCTAAAATATACAAGAATTCTGGCTAATCAACAACAAAAACTCAGAAACTCCAGTAGAAAAATGAGCAAGTGATATGTACAGGCAATTTACATAAGAGCAAGACCAAATGACAAATAAGCATATGGAGAGATGCTCAACCCGTTCCCAATCACAGAAATGTAAAAATTTCGAAAAACAATGAAATATCCCTTTGTGACTATTAAACTGACAAAACTTAGAAGGCAGGGTCATGCCAAGAGCTGGTAAAGACTGGAGCTACAGGAACTCTCAAGCAGGTAGGAGCATAGATTTACACCATCATTCCAGAGAACTAACCAGAGGCAATTAGTTCAGTTTGATTCAAGCCCCATGCCTCAGCAATTTTGTTCCTGAGTCAGTATCCAAAAGAAATTCTTCCGTAGGTTCAGGTACAGGTATGTTCACTGCAGCATGGTTTGTGGTGGTGAGGAGTTGGAGCTGCTGGGAGAGTACCGGGCAGCAGAAAAAAGCAATGGACTAGATTGGACATATGGACATAGCAACATGGATGGAGCTTTTAAACAGTGCTGAGGGGAAAATGAGATATACTACACAATTCCATTTACATACATTGAAAACTCAGCACACAAGATCATACATAATCTGCAAGAATAACTATAAATTAAAATATTAATATATATAGCAAACACATTGGAATAGTTGTATATGGAGTAGAAAAGGGAAATGGGAGTCAAACATGGGGATGGAAAGGATTAACTAAACAAGGATGAGCATAGCCCTCACCAATGGTAATGTGAAAATAAAATACGAGAATATAAAATAATTCAGCCAGGAAGCAATAAAAGTAGCCAGTATGTAGATTTCAAGAACTACAAAGACCAGATTTCCGGCCCGGCGTGGTGGCTCACGCCTGTAATCCTAGCACTCTGAGAAGCTGAGGTGGGCAGATCGCTCAAGGTCAGGAGTTCAAAACCAGCCTGAGCAAGAGTGAGACCCCGTCTCTACTAAAAATAGAAAGAAATTAATTGGCCAACTAAAAATATATAGAAAAAATTAGCCGGGCATGGTGGCGCATGCCTGTAGTCCCAGCT
>CAUYPO010039129.1:0-11246 GCA_963574435.1 Cheirogaleus major
AAGTAATTTATCCCTTTCACTGAAGTTGCCAAATTTATTGCCATACCTTTATCACAAAGTCCCAAAAGAACAAATGCTGGCATGGATATAGAGAGACTAGAACACTCTTACACTGCTGTTGGGACTGCAAATTAGTACAACCCCTGTGGAAAGTAATTTGGAGACTTAAAGCTCTGACTCAAGGGGGGTGGGGGGCCAAGGGCAATATACGTAACCTTAACATTTGTACCCGCATAATATGCTGAAATAAAAAAAATGATTAAATGAACAAAAAAAAATAGAAATACCATTTGATCCAGCAATCCCACTACTAGGCATCTACCCAGAGGAAAAAAAGACATTCTATAATAAAGACACCTGCACTCGAATGTTTATGGCAGCACAATTCACAATTGCAAACGTGGAAACAATCCAAGTGCCCATCAATACATGAGTGGATTAATATAATGTAGTATATGTATACCAAGGAGTACTATTCATAGAGCAGAGCAGAATTGCCATGCCGATAGCGTGCTCCCAGATACATGAGGGAGCCAAGCCAAGATTAGTACCTAGTGCCTCTGAAGCTCACTGCAGATGCAAAGTGAGCCAAGCTAAAATCCACTGAGCCACATTCAGATCAGCTGAATCTCAGAGAAAAATAAGCTAAGGAAATATTAGGTTATTAAATGTGAAATATTCAATTTCCTTAGGTACTAACTTGGACAGTTGATATCTCTGACATTTCATTTTGACACTTCTTATTTTATTTGTATTGTGAAGGTACAACCTCAGTCTTTCAAAGACATTTTGGCTATGATTATCTTTCAAATATTTTTTAAAGCAATTTTTGTGAAACCATAGATAAGTCAAACATTTGTGTTATTTTCAAATATGAGTTCCATCATGGAACAAATCCAGTGAAGATAGCTCGAAATATCAAGGAAGTGTTTGGGAAGGATGTGGCTAATGAACACACAGTAAATTGATGGTTTGAGAAGTTTTGTTCTGGTGATTTTAATCTTCAAAATGAGCCACAATGGGGACCTGAGACCAAGGTGGATAATATTGAGCTGAAAGCTGTAGTGGATCCATCTGAAACTACACATGAATTAGCAACAAGGTTTGACATCAGTATTCTAGCAATATTGGACCATTTGAAACAAATTGACAAGGTAAAGAAGCTGGATAAATGGGTTCTTCATGAATTAAAGGAGCATCAGCAGAGAAATCGTATTGAAGCTTGCCTTTCTTTGCTGTTATTATATGACATAAAGGTGAACCATTTCTACACCATATTGTTATGTATGATGAAAAATGGATTCTTTTTGACAATCAGAAGTGTTTGGCACAATGGTTAGATAAAGATGAAGTGCTGAAACATAGTTCAAAACTGAATATTCATCAAAAAAACTAATTATGGCTGTTTGGTGGTCCAGTACTGGTGTTATCCATGACAGCTTCTTGAAACCTGATCAATTGATCACAGAGGATGTCTACTGTAACCATCTGGAGAAAATGATGAGGATGCTTGCAATTAAGCAGCCAAGATTTGTCAATAGAGACAGGTCAATCCTCTTGCAAGATAACACTCGACCACATGTCTCACAAACAATGCTGCTCAAACTATGGAAGCTGGATTTGGAGACTCTCTGTCATCCACGGTATTCACCGGACCTTGCACCACCTGACTACCACTTCTTCCAGGCTCTGGACCACTTGTTTAAAGGAAAAATATTCAATTCTCAACAAGCTGTGGAAAAGCCCTTTTATGATTTCATCGCCACTTGCTCCCCAGTCTTCTTTGCTGCAGGCATAAACAAGTTACGGTTAAGATGGCAAAACTGTGTCAATGGTTTAGGCACATTCCTTGATTAATTGTACTGTTTCTTGTTCGAGATATAATAAACTAGACTTTTGATTCAAAATTAGACATTTCATATTTAATGATCTAAATCTTTATGGTTGTATACCAACAAACTTTTGTGTTTTGCTGTTATGTAATATCATTTCAGTTGATGGGTAACTGACATAGGAATATATTCCAAAGACAGACGAGAATGGGATGAAGGTCACTAGTGGTTAAGATATTTCAACAAATTTCTGGAAGACTGAAAATAGAAACATTTTGGTGAATGAAGTCAAATGGAATAAATAGCCCAGGGGAAATCTTAAGAGAATGGCAATTTATTTTCTATTTCTGGTCTTAAAGTTGGCAGGTACACATAGCAAGGTTTAGAAGTGATGGTGAAAAGATGAGGGCTGTTTGAAATTGTTTGCAAAATAACTAAGAACTGCCTTTAGTGTCAACTTCCCTGCCTATGTATTCTGTCACTGATGAGTGACAGAATAATACACAATCTCAATCGGACTTTTACACAAATGATATGAATGTTCTTCTCTAGAGAGACTGGGTGTTGATACTGCAGCAGCAAGGATACTAGCAGACAGAAATGAGGCCATGAGAATGAGGAGAAAAGATGTAATGAAGAGTGCAGGACAATAACATCCCAGTTTTTCATAATAGAGCATCAAGAACTGCTTATTGTTAAATATGAGGAAATGGGAAATTGAGGTTTATGCATATGATGCAAGGTCAGAGAGGTAACTGATACAACAAGAGTACCAACATTTGGGAGGAGGATGAGACACAAAGTTTCAGGTAGTATAAGTGACTATGGTCCTAATTTTTTTCAAGTTGATAAATAAATAAATAGTGGTATAGAGATTATCGTTTAGTGTTATGGAGGTAAGCATGAGAACTGAACACAAATGCCAATTAGGGATTGCTTCTGGAGTGGATCTAAGAATACTAGGGGATTTTAGTTTCCATTAAAAATTTCTTCTATCTGTCTATCTAAGTAGCACACGCACACGCACACACACACACACACATTCATTTGTGTACAAGTCAGTAAATCAGTGTAGGGCACAGAAACCATTCTAGGTATTTAAAGAAGGAATATGTTGTGTAATAAAAGGAATTCCATATATACAAAATTATAATGACAACTAGAAGAACAGAAGTTGAAGGTTTGCCACAGGACTATTGATTTCAAGGACACATCATCATAATTGCAATGTTGAGGTCAAGGAGCTGCTGCTGTTGCTTTTATCACCACGGCTGCTGCCACTATGGTGTCTCATACCCATAAAAATGTTAATTGGATAGAGTGCCATGGAAGTTTCTGGTGAAGAGGAGTTATAGTCTGGTGTGCTGTAAAACAAATACTTCTGGTATTTGCATGGAGAGTGGATTTAAGGATCACAAAGCCCACTTAGGAAATGGTTTAACTAGAGAATGGAGGAAATCAATCTATGGGGGAAGAAATCTTTGCTCCATTCCCACACCTCCATTCTTGTTTCCTTTTTGTTTACTAGGATTGTCATTGCACAGAAAACATTTTTATGATTTACTAAACCTGATTAGCATTACTTCTGCCTCTTGTCCTATGTGGCAATCAGAGAGAGATAAAAGATTGTTCTAATAAAACTCTTCTAGACAGTGGCCAGGGCAAAGAATTTATGAAGAAGACCCCAAAGAAAATTGCAGCAACAACAAAAATAAATAAATGGGACATGATCGAATTAAAAAGCTTCTTCATAGCCAAGGAAACTATCATGAGAGCAAACAGTCTACCTACAGAATGGGAGAAAATATTGGCATGTTACACATCCAATAAAGAGCTGCTAACTAGAATCTATATAGAACTCAGAAAAATCAGCAAGAAAATATCAAACAACCCTATCAAACAGTGGGCAAAGACATGAACACAAACTTTTCAAAAGAAGACAGAATAATGGCCAAAAACATATGAAAAAAATGCTCAGCATCTCTAATCATCAGGGAAATGCAAATCAAAACCACAATGTGATATCACTTATCTCCATTGAGAATGGTCTTTATCAAAAAGTCCCAAAACAATAAATGTTGGCATGGATGAGGAGAAATAGGAACACTCATATACTGCCGGTGGGGCTGCAAACTAGTACATCCTCTGTGGAAAGTGATATGGCCATACCTCAAAGAGATAAAAGAGAACTAGCATTTGATCCAGCTATTCCATTACTAGGCATCTACTCAAAGGAACAAAAGACATTCTATAAAAAGGACATCTGCACCGGAATGTTTATAGCAGCACAATCCACAATTGCAAAGATGTGGAAACAACCCAAGTGCCCATCAATCCAAGAGTGGATTAATAAAATGTGATATATGTATACCATGGAGTTCTACTCAGCCACAGAAAACAATGGTGATCTAGCACCTCTTGTATTATCCTGGATATAGCTGGAGCCCATTCTACTAAGTGAAGTATCAAAAGAATGGACAAACAAGCACCACATGTATTCACCATCAAATTGGTATTAACTGATCAACACTTAAGTGCACATATAGTAATAACATTCATTGGGTGTTGGGCAGATGGGAGGGGGGAGGAGAGGATGGGTATATTCACATCTAATCGGTGCAATGTGGACCGTTTGGGGGATGAATACTCTTGAAACTCTGACTCGGTTGGGGCAAAGGCAATATACGTAAGCTAAACATTTGTACCCCTATAATATACTGAAATTAAAAAAAGGTATAATCGGTAACTAAGATGAAAAATATCTGAAAAAGAAATCATCTCCATTCTAGAATGATTCTGGAAGAAATAGTATATATTTATCAGTTTAAAAAATTAATACAGGGATGAATTAGCAATTAAAAAATTAAATAAATCAAGAAAAATCACCCCATTAACAAGATAATATTCATCATGTGGAATTGCAAGATATAGCAACAGAATATACCCAGGCATTTTAAATCTAACTTGAAACATTGCTGGCACAAAAATGGAAGTATGTCTTACAAATCTATTTCCAGTGTTCAGCAATAACTGCTGACATCCTTCTTAGGGTTCTGACATTTTCTTAGATTTTGTCACATTTGTCAGCAGTAGCTCCAATTTAAGTGAAGCAGAAATAGTGATGTGTTGAAAACCTATTCATTTATTTTTGTTTTTGTAGTGCCACACACAACCTTCTGATTGTATAATCATTGCCAATAAGTAGCAGAGCTAATTGGGGGTCAGGCTGTGCCAGGCAATAGTAACAGAAACTAGGGAGAACTTTACCTTTGTGTTTTCAGTCATGGTACAGTTGATTCATATGGGCACTATATCTGCCTCATCCATTTCACTTGGATAACTTACATTTTTGAATTTGATGATGATAATTGTAATAAAGGGGGAATTAGTGATCTATAAAGAAAAAAATAAATGTAGATCTGTCATTGCTGTTTTATTAAGACAGCCTAGAAAAAAATTGTGTCTCCATATTTTGCTGTTACAGAGGTGGGAGATGAGCAATGAGTGAGGGGGCTGAGAAAAGGAGGTCAGCAAGCTTTGCTATACTCTAGC
The DNA here is from genome assembly GCA_963574435.1 of Cheirogaleus major. Taxonomy (NCBI): domain Eukaryota; kingdom Metazoa; phylum Chordata; class Mammalia; order Primates; family Cheirogaleidae; genus Cheirogaleus; species Cheirogaleus major. The sequence continues at coordinate 5,385 of CAUYPO010039129.1, forward strand.
AGGGTATTTTAAGGAAGATACTAAAGCAATATTACCTAGTGAATTTGCAAAATTATTGGACAAACACATGTGAGTATCATGCCAAGCAAAGTAGGATAAATGTTCCTTCAAATTTTCTAAGTCAAATGTTCATGACATTTAATATCTGGAGTCATAGTTACACTCAGAATGGGATGGGAGTAATCAGACATTAAATACGGTTTGTTACTGGAGCTAAAATAATGTTAAGGACAACTTAAGATAGTGATATCCCTTCCATAATAATGCTGGGGGCCTCTAGTAATGACAGATAAATTCCTATGCCTCTGGAAAGACCAAGATATGTTTCACAGAGATTGTCATTTAGTTGAGTTACAAAAGATGAATGGGCAATTTCCAGTGAGATTAGGAATAGGAAGGGATAGTGTGGGAAGGAGGAACATTCTAGAAAAAGAACATTTTATAGGAGGTTTCATTGTACACGGAGGTTTCAAGCAGATAATTCTACAAAGTACACGGAATTTTGTATAGCTGACATGTCAGAATTTGTGACGGAATCTTCATCAGGTTTAGGATAAGAAAGAAGCATAAGAGATAGGCATAGATAAGATTGTAAAAGGCCTCATATGTTATTCTAAGAAATTTTGAATATATCATGTAAGATATGGAGTTATTTGAGATGATAAAACAGCATTTTGGAAACACCACCCCATCAGATGGAGAGAGAGAATGAGGGCCTAAATAAAATGTTAGCAATGAAGGGAAAGAAGAGTTAGGTTGGCATAAGACATATATTACTTTTAGGGATAAGGGAATAGGGATGGCAAAAATGCATTACAAGAAAAGATGCTATATTTGAATAATCTTAACAGCATTGAGTTTCAAAAGAGTTATCAAAGATTGAGAACAATGTAATAGTTGCCAAATAAAAATAAAAGCAATATTTAGAAATATGTTCTAGTTCATTTTTATAGCACTTGCAAAAGTATAACCACAATTCAATTCAATTCAATTCTGCCAGAACTATTACAGCATCCATACCTAGTATTCTCAAGAAAAGGCTAAGAATTAATTTGAAGGTTGAAGAAGCCAGGGATTCAGATTTATTTGCAGAGAGGTATATATGTGCTTTGCTTCCCATGGGTGTGGAGAGGAACAGGCTTCCACCTACCACAAATCAAGGAGGGGGTGCTTCAAGATGAGTTTGACATATGTTCCCGGGAGTTTTAAGGGATGCAGAGACTCACATCTGAATCACATCTGAAAAAGCTGGAAATAAATGGACACGCTTGAAGCTCTGACTTGGGTGGGGCAAAGGCAATATATGTAACCTAAACATTTATACCCTAGTAATATGCAGAAATAAAAAAAAAATAAAGCATGGCTTAAATTTATCAGCATTTCTGCAGAATAAAAACACAAGGCTTCACAGTGAATGGTCTGTACTGCTAGAGTTGCTAGTGAAAAGGATGCCATTTTGTTTTCTGTGGGTCAGATGGGAGCTGACAGGAAGGGAGACAAAGTCCTCTTAGGAAGCAACTTTGTCCAAGAGAACTACTGAATCCTAGAAAAAGATAGCAAAGAGATAAGGGAAAATTTGTAAGCAGCTTAAAAGGAAAGACACTGCTCATGTTAAAGGTCTTATAGTTGAGATGGAGATTAGTAAATGACCCACAAAAATACCCTATGAGAAAAAAAGGCAGAAATTATGCACACCCTTAGTTTTCCTATCTGGTATTGCTATTGCTTGATGTATCTTTAAAATTATGTAAAGCAAGTAAAACTTTCTTGTCTCTTAATACTTTCCTTCCTCCCCCAGTAAAACTCACAGATCGGAAGGGAAAACTTGGCATGATAGGACTCAGTAATTTATTCATCCACTATTTCTTGAGTGTGTACTGTGTGACAAGGATTTTTCTAGATTCTGAGAGACAGAGGCGAACAAAATAACCAAAACAAAAAATAACCCGGTCCTTACTAGAGTTTGAAAGTGACTGAAAAAAACAATTGGAGCTTCCCTCTCTTACATGTATGGGTGTTAAAACAAGTTATAAGAGTGAGTTGGAAGAAAAAAGTGACAAAAAGGAATGAAGTTTCTTTCTGCTTTCATCCTACAAGTTCTTGTATAAATGTCTGGATTGCTAGCTTGGGTACTGGTAGAAATAAAGAAGTAATTCAGAATCGCTATTATTCACAAGACAGGTGACGAGAGTAAGAGGATGTGGAGTTGAGTGTTTTCGTGTGTGTGTGTAGCTGATGAGTTTCAGTTTTATACATCTTGAGTTTGAGAAGGATATGGGCCATCTAAGTGGAGAATACAAGTACAGAGTTGTAGATACAGATGTGGAGTTAGTGAGAGATTTGGCTGCATGATTTAGATTTTGTCATCACCATATAGGTAGTATATGAAACATTAGGAGGAGATTAATTTGTCAAGTGCAAAAACTAATAAAAAATAAAGAGAAACAAGGTAGAAAACTCTTGGAACTATCAGCATATATTGGACAGGCAGAGGAATAATAATTACTGAAAGTATGGCCAAAGAGGCAGAAGAAAAGACAAGAGTGGTTTCTTAGTAATCAGAAGAAAAAGGAGTTTCAAAAAGAAGGAAACAAAAAACAGTGTCAAATACCTCAGAAGAATCAATTAAGTAAAGGACTAGTAAGAGCCATAAAACTGGAACATTGCATGATTGACTCCACTGATGATCTTTCTCAGAGCAGCTAAGGGTGGAGACAGGAAGGGTTGTAGCATATGACATTTATAAAAGTCATTTTTAACCTTGAGTAAAATGTGAACCATTTTTAAAGGAAAACCTAACATGTGACATGTGGCAAATAATTTTTTATCATGTTACCTAAATATTTACAAACTTAAAACCATGTCCAAACTGTTTCCAAAAAAATACAAATTAAACACATGAATATAGAATTCAAGTAAATTAATATGATGATGTTTTACTAAAATCAAGCTGAAAACTGAAATGTATACATATATATATATAATATCTTGAAAAATCTTTTGAGCTTTGTAATGATTCAATTCTCCCACCACTATTTCCTTTCATACTTTTGTTTGCACAGCACACCATGCTATCATTTTGCCTTCACGGAGCCTGCACTCATTATATGTATCATAAAACAGTCCCTTTCATTTGTATTAAACAATAAAAGATGTACTAATTGTCATTAGCCTGATTAAAACACAAGCACAAACCTGGCCTTGATATCCTTTAAAACAAAAATGGAAATCTAGGTTCTGAAATGTCAAGTTATAATATTATAACTTGTGTTACACAAAGGTAGTCTTCCAGATGATCCAGAATAGGCTGGTATTACTTAGTGAGTCTCTGAAAAGTAACACACATACATACACTAACGACCTCATAACCTCGAGAGTATGTCCCCAGACCCTAGTTTGCAAGGCATTATAATATTAAATCAAGATGTATTATTTTTCCTTCTAATCTGCAATTTATAATGAATGCAAATACTATCTTATTAATCTTTATATCCTGCCCTCACTGATTACCAAGTTTTGAAAATGGAGAGATCCTTAAAATGATTGATAAATGCATGAATGAAATAACATCATATTCTCTGCTTCCTAACATGAAGCACAGGGATTATATCAAACACATTTGTGGGGACCAGTTGATATTAATAACATCTATTCCAATTATTTTGGTTCTGAATCAACTCCATAAGGCATTATATCAAGTAAAAAATGAGGATATAAAGTGATAGCCTTAGATTACAACCAGATCCTCATGAAGCCCAGTCCCAGGACTGTGCTTCTCCCATTGGACATTGTGATTCAGGTAGTCTCTTAACATAAGATGCCACAGTTGTTTGTTGACACAGACATCTGCAGCAGAACCATTTCAGCAGGGCTTTGGCATTGCTTGTCCTTATCAACAACCTGAAAATGAGTTGCCCACTGGGCAAGGTTTTCACAGCTAGAAGCTGCTTTCATATATATTATGCCTCAGTCTGTTAACACTTTCACAGATTTCTAGGAGCTATTAAAATCTTGGGCAGAGGTGGAAGTCAAGGAAACAAATCCCCCATATGATGATAACACATGCCAGCTAAGATTCCTGGAGGTTCACTGACTGAAGTTCTGTCACTATTCTGAAAATTAGAAATCCTGTGTGTCATCAATATGGCAGTGGGTTCCAGGTGACCAGGTCTCTTTGGCCTGCTTAATTGCTTGCTAGTTACTCATTCAGGGCTTTTGATGACATTCTCTGCACTCCTCCTTCCCTTTCTTTTATAAATATTTCTTCCCCCTCACAGTTGCCTATAAGGAATGACTTCTGACAATTCATGTTTCTTGCTTTCTTCCACATTCCTGTTCCACCCTTTCTCCAAATTGTTCTCCAAATACTATCTATTACACCCTAAATTTCCTTCCTCAATCTGTCTTATACACAAGCTTCCTGAGGGATAACCTGAGGTACAAACAGAATATGGGCTTTGAAATGAAAGAGACCCACTTTCAATTTATAGCTGCAATAATTAGATCTTGTGACCTTGAGAAGATGTCTTAAATTCACATTCTATAATATCTCCTTACATAAAATTTTGGGGTAACAATCTCTATCTCATATGGTGTTCTGAGGATTAAGTGAAATGACAGGTATGACCTATCCAACTCAGTATGTGGCATATAGTAGGTGTTCTATCAAGGCTATCTACAGCTTTTGTTGTTATTTTGTTATTGAATTCATCTAACTTTTATAATTAGATAGTATACTTAATTGCTAAACTGCTCTTACCCCCAAGCTTCTGGATTAACACATCTTTAACTAAGTAATGATATACCTGAGAGAAAGAACTATATTATTTTCCATCACCAATACCCAGAATAGCATCTAAGATATAGTAGATGCATAGTGAATATTTACTGAATGCATAGGTGCAAGCGTTTTTTTTTTTCCCCAGGTGACCAAGACAACTTTATTTTTGCTCACAAGAAGTTTACAATTGATTCAGAAAGATATTATAATATCATTTTTTTTATTTCATTATATTATGGGGGTACAAATATTGTTAGGATTACATATATTGCCCCTGCCAACCCTCCCCCCCACGCTGTGCTAGAGCTTCAAGCATGTCAACCCCTTTGAGGTGTCTGTCACACATATTATGTAAGTATACACTCTTCCTCTCCCACCCACCTGCCCACCACTCGATAAAAGATTTTTTTTGACATTTTGGTTACATTATATTTCTTTGCCTCTCCCTAAGAAGGGTTAGAGGTATTTCCTTCTCCCCCACAATGCTCGCTATATCCCAAGGATGTGGGTCACCGCCCCCGACTTCCTGGTGAGCACTACCACCATTTGAGCACCATAGTTTTAATCAGTCAGAACCAATTTGATGGTGAGTAGATGCGGAGCCCATTTTCCTGATCTTGTGTTGCCTCACTTTGGGTAACAGGCTTAAGCTTAAACCAGGATAGCATAAAAGGTGCTAATTCACTGTCGTTTCTTAGAATTAAGTAATATTCCGTTGTGAGCATATACCAAATTTTAATTATCCATTCCTGAATTGACGGGCACTTGGGTTGTTTCCAAGACCTTGCAATAGTGAATTGTGCTGCAATAAACATTCGGGTGCAGATGTCTTTATAATAGAATGACTTATGATCTTTTGGGTAGATGCCCAACAATGCTATCGCAGGGTCGAATGGTATTTTTATTTCTAGCTGTTTGAGGTATCTCCAAATTCTTTTCCACAAAGAAGTTTCTGTTCATTTCCATTGCCCATTTCTTAATGGAGTTGTTTGATGCAGGCATTTTTGAAGAGTGTAAAGTGATTCTATGATTTATGTTAGTGTTTAAACAGCTGGTTATTATTTTATATTGGCTGAAACATC
>CAUYPO010039130.1:0-30782 GCA_963574435.1 Cheirogaleus major
CCGTAGTTTGAGGACGCCTGGAATAGACTGTTGCCCCTTCTCATGGTCCCAGACCACTCAATAGCTTCCTCCCTGTTTGCTCAGTCACCAGAGCTATTTCTTGCACAGACCTCTCCAACCCCCCCCCCCCACTGGATTTTGAGCTCCTCTAAAGAACAGGAAATATGTTTTGGCTATTTTTCCTCCTCTGTACCTTAGCCTATCTTTTGTATATAACAGGTGCCTAATAGGTGTTGTTAAACCAATGGAGTTGGTATATAATAAATCCTTGACGAAATCATCTAATGCCACAAATAGTGAAAAAAATTCCTACTTAAGGATGATTCTTGAAAAATTACTAATAGATTCTACCTTCCTCCATCCAATGCTATAAAAGAGACTAAACCACTGAAGCTTCCAAATGAAACCTCACTCAGCAGACACATATGGAGCACCACTACTATCCCAGGTGATTTGGACCTAGTTTCCAGCTCAACCTCATCTCCTAGTGAAAAGGACTTGTCAGCACTGTGGTAGCTATTATGATGGAAGCATATCTGGAAAACCATGCAGGTCAAAGGAAGGTACACCAAACACAGCATTTTTGTTCATGGGGGATGTTAGTAAAAGCTTAGAGAAGGAGCGCCAGATGCTGAATCTGAATGTTCAAGGACAAGGCAAAGAGAGACTAGGGAAGGATGCATACAGTTTTGATCTGTGGACTTCCATTGCAACTCCAAATGGAACACTTGCTCTGCTGATCAACCTCCCACACATAATCTCAAAGTGCCAGCCCACACTGCTCTGAGGTTTTCTTTGACACCCAGGTCAATCACTAATGCCAACCCCTGCTATATTTTTATGGAAGCATTGCCCAACACGAAACACCAACATACTTGCCAGAAGATATTATGGGGGCAAAGGTGTAATTCAATTATGTGACTTAATCAATTCAAATGGCTAATGTACAAGAATCTCAGGATGTCATCCAGCTTTCAAGTGAGGGCGAATAATTGTTCCATAATTTCTTAATTCTCCCGCAAGACAGTTTAAATTAAAGGATGTCAATTTGCAAAGCCAGACTGCATTGTATTCTTAAATTGGGCCTGAAATAGCCACAAGATGAAGGCTAATAAGGCAGAGAGCACAGCCCAGAGTGCCTGGTGCTGTGCAAAATTGTTTAATACGGTCAGACCCTTTAATCTTCATATCTATTGATGCAGAAAGCAGCATATTTCTGTCACTTATGATAAGAAACATTACTTTTTAAATTCCTTGTTGAGGCCTGCAGATCTTAGGCAGCCAAGATAGCAGGACTCTCTATTTCTGTTTCTGTGAACATTGCTTTTTTCCCTTAAATTGGTTTTATTCTAATCCATTTAGTCTCCAATCTAAGTCAGAGACAAGTAACCCTGAATGGAACCACACAAGAGGAGAACAAAGGCATGTGCCTTTCAGTTCTCAGACTCTGCTGGCTACTACCTCATTGAATAAGTCAGTGATTAAACAAATAATGAACCTTCGAGCATTAACTATGGGATAGGCAGTTAATTCCAGAAAGGAAGAGAATTGGAACAGTTTTTGAGGGAAACATCATGCTCAAAAGTGGAGGGCAGGGTGGTGGGAGAGGATGATTTGAGCTATTTTCATAAAACAGTCAAACATTTTACTCACGAATGTCCTAGAAGATGAGTCAGTCAATGTGTTCAGGCTGTCTGGGGGTGATGCTGGGGAAAGGGGGGGGCCTGGGGTCTGGATCGAAGAAATCGGATAATGTTTTCCAAAGATTGCCAGGGCCACGAGTCAGAAATCGTCATCGAGAGAAGCCAAGGAAATAGCTGCAATGAAAAAAGTATGTCAATTTTGAAAGCACACCAAAGGAGAAAGAAAGATAAAATACAAAACTGGTCGTCACAAAGGGGTTTGCAGTGAAGCGAGTGGTTCAGGCTGAACCATATCATTCTAACGTGCGTAGGGTGTAGGTAGGTGGGCATTACCCCCAGAGATCCAAGGGAGTTATGCTGGGCTAAGCAAAGGGTATTTGTCAGGATCTCTGTGCCTAGCATGTACCAGATTATGGGAAGCTGAGAAAGTACAAAGCATTCCTTAATCTTTATTTTTAAAATGTGGACTATTATACATATACAGGCTAAAAGTCAAAGGGTAAGAATTATATATTTTTTCACTCATATGAATCTAACTGTAGGATAAATGCACTGAAGTGAAATTATTAGGTAAAGAAAATGGATATTTTAAATTTTGATATTGTTAAAGTACCATACTCAGAGGATATATAATTTTATATTGTCCTCAGCAATGTATGAAAGCACAACTTTTCCATACCTTCACTGCTATAGTTTGGATGTTTGTCTCTCAAAACTTATATTGAACTTTGATCCCTAATATTTGAGGTGGAGCCTAACGGGAACAGCTAGGGTCATGGAGGCAGATTACTCAGGGATGACTTGGTGCCATCCTGCAGTAATGAGTGAGTTCTTGCTCTATGAGTTCCATGACAGCTGGTTGTTAAAAAGAATGTGACCCAGCCCTCCCTTCTTTATCTTGCTTTCTCATTCATGATGTGATCTCTGCAGGTGTGGGCTCCCTTTCCCCTTCCATTATGAGTGGAAGTAGCCGGAGGCCCCCCTCAGAAGCAGATATTGGCACCATGCTGCAGAACAGTGAGACAAATAAACCTCTTTTCTTTATAAATCACCCAGCCTCAGTTATTCCTTTATAGCAACACAAATGGACTAAGACACTCATCCACAGAGCTGATCACAGATCTTTATTTGGAGAGACATGAGATATAAGCCATAATAATGACAATAATAATGCTAATATTTAATGAAAGATCATAGCATTTTAAACACAGATTTTAGTCTTTGTATGTATCAATCCATTTATTCCTAATAGCAACCCACTGATGTAGGCACTATTATTAATGTCATTAAACAGATAAGGAAAAAGAAACACAGAGAATTTAGGAAACTTGTTTGTGATCATAGCTATGAAGAACAGAGCCAAAATTCTAGCTTTGGCACCTGTCAGTCCTTCTTCAAAGCCCAAACTCTTAACCACTAGCTGTCATTCCAGGGGATGGTATATTATTGATGGTATGTGTTATAACAGGTACACACAAATAGGAAGCCCGAGGGAGGTGTGTGTGTATAGGAAATTAAACAGAGAGACTAGCCCTTTCCATCTTAATGAAAGTAGACACAGGCTATTAACTGGGGAAATGTTGGGCTATCGTGATTGATAAGCAGAACCCTAGGAAGAACACGTTAACACATTTTTCTTACTTTTTTCTATTCCTTTCACTAGAAAAATTATTATATAAATACTGATGATGTGTTGGAAAGATCAGAGCTACGAAAATGAAAGTATGGTGTGGCCAAAAGAGCATAGGATTTTAAATAATATAGACCTGAGTTCAATCCCAAGTTCTACTGCTCTTTAACTGGGTGAACTTAGGAGAGTTACATAACTTCTCTGAACCTCATTTTCTTCAAAAGGAAAAAGTCTATAACTCCAGGAAAACTTTGTGATGATTAAATAATACAAAATATAAACAGTGCCCATCACTCAATCAATATCATTAGTTGTAATCAATTTCTACCTGTTTGACCTTTCTCTCCCTGCTACTCTTTAAAGTCCCTATGCTGTAATCAAATTAGTCTATTCACTTTTCTTAAACATAATGGGATTTTCCAGTCTATTTTCATTTCTGCATTCTCTTCCTTCTTGCTGAAATAATCCCCTTATCCCCAAGCCCTATCACTAGGAATTCTACCATTGAGCCATCCAGGTCTACATCAAATGCCAACAACACCACAAAGTATTCCTTGGCCAATGCCCCCAACTCTAAATTACTAAGTAGTATTGGACTCTGCTACTCTTAAGACATTAATCCTCATAATACCAGTAGTTAACAAATTCTTTACTATGTACCAGGCACTGTTCTAAGCACTTTGCATACTTACCTCATTTAATCCTCTCCACAAGTCACAGGTTCTGTCGTTATCCCCTCTTATACACAGTCATGAACAGCAGTCACTAATTGCATGTCTTATTTGCCCAGCTGTACTAAGGGCTCTAGAGGGCAAAGACGCCATGAAAATAATATTTAAACTAGTAGGCTTTGGGCTCAAAGAACATGGGTTCCACTTTTGGCCTTGATCCTACCAGCTGGGTGATATTTTGTAAGTTACCAAAACTATCCAGGCATCAGTTTTAATTTGTAAAAGGAGATGCTCATAATACCTACTTCACAGTGTCATTGTAAAGCTTGAGTTTTCAGTTCTAAGAATTTGAAACGGTGCTTGGCAAATGGTGACTTTAGAAAATGTCAGCTTATATTATTATTATTTAATAAACATACAGAAGGTGTTCAACAAAAGGCATTCATTACAACTTTGCATATGTTATTTCTCTACTTGAACTACATTCTCCTATTCTCACCGATCATTCCACTATCAACTGGAAGAACTCAAGATCTCCAAGGTCCAAGGTCCAAGGAAGAACTCAAGGTCTCCAAGGTCTTGAAGGTCTCCAAGATCCGGCTCTAGCATCTCCTGTTCTGAAAAGCCTTCCTTGATGGTCCCCTTTGCAGGCCAAGCTCTCTCCATTGCATGCCTTGTTACCTTTTACATCCAGTTTTCCTGTACCACTCATTCCACTATGCCTGTGCTGTAATTCCTTGTTGCAATTCCTGCTCAGAACTGTGGGCTCCGTAAATATGGAGACCATGTCTTAATCATTAATCCCTAATACTTAGCATACTACTGATATAAGCTGGGTGCTCACATGAGCTTAGCACACTACCAAATAAATAGATGAATTAAACATAAACACCCAAATGATGAGAGAAGTCACCAATTCTTAGCTTACTACTATATAATTCATTGAAAAGTCCTTAAATCTGCCAAAGCATAGAAAAGACACTGTTCTAAAACTAAGTGTTTTATCAGCATAAATGGGAGGGTTCTGGAAGGAACTAGTTGCACTCGTATTTGCCACATAGTCACTCACTGCATTGCAAAGCTATTGATGCTTTAGTGATAGACATTGCAAAATGATAGATTTGCCAGCTATTCACCAGCAATTCATAAACTCGAGACATTAACAGACACACTGTTTGCCTGTTCAGATATAAGCAGAGCATTATGGAGGGAAAATAATAATTAACTCATAAGGAGAGGGGCAAGTAAACATTCTATTAAAAGGAGAAAAATCCCAAATGAATATAATCTCCTTCCATTACATTATAGGCATTAAAATTAATGGTGTTGCTTTTTCTGTGGTTTGGATAGTCATTGTATTTAACAAGCCAAAGTTAACTTCATAGGGAAAAAAATAAATTAAATGTGCGGATGTCTCAGGAAACTTCATTTTCTGAGTGAATAGCCAAGTTGATGCACATCACCAGAATGTCTGACAATCAGTTTTCCATACTGGTGTGTTCTAAATGGGAAAAGAAACCAACTCTTCATTTAAATTATATTGCAAATCACTTCTTGCCTGCTGAATGGCATTCAGCTGCAGTGGGTGGCTTTCACCGTAGGGCCCCAACCACGACATTGGATGATTAATGCTAATTTGAAATGTTTTCTTGGGGGGGGGATGGGCACACTATCTTGGTGCATATGAGACTGAGGAAATTTTATGGTGGGTGACTGACTCAAAGGCCAACAGCATATTTGCCATCAGATAAAAATGCACATTCACAAACATACCGAGACAAGTCAATTATTCCCCGATTCACTATTCCCTGGGTCCCTTTGTGTAAAGAAACCTATTTATACTCCCCATCAGATGGATACACAGAATCATAGTAAACAAGCCCCCGATTCCACTATTCTATATCATATTTCCCAGGACACCTTCCGTCGTGAAAGTCATTAGTTTTGGTCTTTTTGTTCCCGATATATCAAAACAGACATTTTGCTAGTGACTTCAGTTTTATTCCCAGACACCAAGCAGTTGGGAGACATAATTTTGGACCAACTGAAAAAAAAAATACATGCTTTGTAATCTTTTGCTGAGGGTGACTAGGAATTTGTACTTCTCCACCTTGATGACTGATTCATATATAAATATGAAATCAGCGCTCAAAATCTTATTATTCTTTTCCCCTTCCTCAGCTTAATGGTTCAAAGAAACAAACCCATCTTTGTCTTTTACCCAATACCATGCACTCGAGTCAGACAGTGCACAAAAAGGAAACTAATCTGAACCAACAAAAAAAATAATACAAAAAAAAAATGGAAAAAAAATACAAGTTAACATGAGCCATTATATTTCATCTGTCAAATCAGCAATATTCTTTAAAAGAAAATAACATTCAGTGTGGGCAAGGGTTCTGGGGACAGATCCCCCTATACTGTACTGCGGTAGCCCTGTTCCTAGGTGCCCGTTCATATGCAGCAAGCTTGCTGCGCACAACTGTCACTGATGGTGAGGAGTGTGTGGTCTAAAGTTGGGAATGTCTGAGCTCAAAACATCTGGCATGGAATCCTGGCTCTAGCATTGTTAACTGTATTATCCGGGGTGAGTTCCCTTCCATTTACGAGCTTGAGTTTCTACTTTTCAGGGTTATTGTGAGGGTTTGAGGTAAACTGACTTACAGCATGACATCTGTCATAAAGTAGATACTCTATAATTCAGTGCTATTATTGCAAAGTCCTTAAAACGGAACCAGTTTCTGCACTTTCAGTGTTTTCATACCATGCTGCCGTGATCATCAGTGAATTCCTTGAGATACTGATTATCAGTATATATAATGGGCTAATTTATAGATGCATAAATAGCCAATGTGCCATAGGACCACATTTTCTGTTGTGTGTGTTTAAGTCAATGTGTTTCAATAGCTGAAAGCTAATTTCCACATGGGTCTTTGACCTTTAAAATTACTGAATGTGCTACTCAAGTGACAGGATCCTTTCTGTACCTGACACTGATTTGCAAAATTAGATATCCAGAAGGCTAAAACATAATTTTTATGAGCAAGACAACAGTGTAACAAGCCTGGGAATATGTCATTAAACCTTACTATAGCGAAGTCTTGGTGGTTTATCAAAGGATTAGGCTTCTGCTGCCGCAGGCTTGCAAGCAGCTCAGGACCTTTAGGCAGGGAAGCTGTGGCCAGGCCTCCCTGAGAAGGCTCCAAAGCCCTAGTCAGCATGAAGCACTCTGCACACAGAGGGAAGCATCGGTTCTCAAACTGGCTGCATATTGGAGTCACCTGGGGATGGTCACAAATGACTGAAGTTCAGGCTCCACCCCTGACCTAGTGAGTCACAGTCTCTGTGGGTGGGGCCTGTGCATAGGAAATATTTTACAAGCTCCCAGGTTATCACAGAGTAGTCCCGGTTAGAAAAAAAAAAAAAAATCAGTAGAGTGGAGGAATGTTCTGATTGGCTGTGGTCTTTTAAAGTGGTGGTCTTTCTTCTCATAAGAAGGCTGAAAAGTGTGCAAGGAACAATGGAGCACAAGAAAGAAGAGCTGGAGAGCAGGACGAATGGGATGGAGCCATGGTGGAGGTAGGAGGGGTGAGGGGTAACTAGCATGGGGTGGAGGTGCTGCCCTGCCCATCAGAGCCTGATCAGAGTCCCAGGTGGAGCTGGGCGGGTCTGCAGGCTGAGGACGAGAGGCTGGATGGCATCCATGCAATTATATACCATCTCTCCAGTCTTTGAGGGGTTAACACCATTCCTGGTAGGGGAATGGTGAGGGGACTATAACATAGAAGGGGGTGTGGATAATCTGAGGGAAGAGATTCACTTCTGCCGCCAAGTCTGTGACCCCAGCTCTTCACCTCTGCCCACCCCATCCCCTTTCATAACTCCATGCCTTTCCATTTTCTATTCTTTCCACCTAAGAAGCTCCTTTCTCCTTCTCCACCACTCAAATACCATCAAATGTTACCTCCCGTGCAAAGTCTTTCCTGATTTCCTCTGGTGCAAAGTCACTGAGGACTTCTCTCTGAACACTTTGTGCGTTCCTGTAGTCACAACTCATCGGGCTATATTAATCAGTGGCTTATACGTACGCCCTTGCACCTGCATGCTCCACCCTGGGCATTTTTCTGTGTTTTCGTCTTTGGTTTCTGCTGCAGTGCTTAGCATACAGTATGAATTCAGTGACTTTTTTTTTTTAAGGAGTCTGTGGCACTGTAAGTAGACATCTATTGCTTCACTCTGTACAGAATCCTTTTTGGATAGTAGTTAGAGAATTGTCCTATCCTTTGGGATTCTAGAGGAACTGTCAATCACCATGACTTATCTGTCCCTTGGCTTTAGGAGTTAGCATGTGACCCAAGTGGGGCAATTAAGAGTCCTTCTGTAAGAACTGATATATGGATACTGAGGAAGAGGGCCTCTATTTCCTTTGGACCAAGACCTATAAGGATTTTACCTTGGAACTGTCAAAATTATCTTATTTGCTGTAAGGCTAGAGCTTGCAGGTGTGAATATGGAGAAATGTTGACATATTTAGAGACAGAGATAGGTAGAATCAGTAAAGGAAGAGAGAGAATGACCCCAATGAAGTCATTTTAGCACCTGGATACCACCATGCCTGATATACAACCATCACTTGGAGACTTCCTAGTTACACATGCCAAGAAAGTCATAATTTATCTTACATTAGAGTTAGATTTTTGCCACTTGCCATGGAAGTTATTTGTACCAACTCAATCATATCATAATAATCATATTGATAACAAGCCCCTAGTCATTAAAAAAATTACATTTGAGTCTTCTGTTTAAGAAGTCAGTGATGTAGAGAGTAAGTTCATTTTTAAAAGAATGGTTTTAACTGCCGAGCAGGTCCAAGGTATCTGCATGGTAGTCTTAGGGACCTATTATGGATAACTTAAAAGGCAAATGCTGGAGCATGGCTCTCTCTCTGTTAATAGAGGCAACGCTCTTTATTCTATTTAATATATTGGGGTGCCACGTATACTTCTATTTTTAAAAAGGGGTCCAATTGCTAAAAATAAAAAAGTACTCAACTAATGCCTTAACATATATCCTCAAAAACATATAATAACTGAAATTAAATAACTGAAATAAAATTAAATAACTGAAATTAAAATTTTCTGCCATAAAGAATTAGCCCTCAGCTGAAAAATTTGCTTGCACAGAATGACTCATTCTGTAAGGGATTTGGGGAACTGAAGTTTTTCTATAATTGAACAGACTGGTAGAGACATTAGACAAAGATGAAAGAACACCATCATCTTCTCCTGGGATCTGAGAGGACGTTTTGTTCCCATAGCCTGTGTGGCAGGAAACAATACCTACGTGGGTAAGAATAGAAGGTTCTCCACTGGGAAGTCTTTGAGAAACCGACCCAAAGAGAAACCCTTGAAAGGGGTTATGAAAAATAACTTACAAAGAGTAGATTTTTTTTTAAAACTTAGTCATAGAAGTTCAAAACCCCAGGCATTGCTCTGAACTCTGTCTTCTTGATTTCCTATGTTTAGTCCTGCTAGCCTGAGCCATTTTCCCATAATCCTCAAACTCATTTCCTCCTCTTACCTTCACTGCCTCTGTGTCTCAGCTCTTCTTGGGGTTTTAGGACCCTTGTCCCTGGCCCCTGCCCCTCCTCTCTCTAGCCTCACATGGCCACCATACTGAGCTTTCGCAATAAAAGGTGACTGTAGCCTGCAGCCCAGCCTTCCCTGCTTCAAACCTACCAGTGGACGGGGTTCACCCCTCCCCCATGGCCTTGTCTGCACACATCTCTCCCCACCATGTCCTGTGTCAAAAGCCACAGTCCCACAGCACAGACCTGCAGGGGGTGCTGCCTCGTGACGCAGTGCTTTTGCTTGTAGATTCCCTCTTCAGGTATGTGTAGACAGGGCTCAGGACCACCATTCTACCCTAGTGCTTCTCAATTAAAAAAAAAATAAATAAATCTGCATAATGGAATTCCCTGGGGAATTTGTTAAACTATAGTTTCTGATTCAATAGCTCTTGGGTGGGGGCATGAGAGTCTGCATTTCTAACAGGCCCCCAGGTGATGCTGATGCTGCTGGTCCAGGGACCGCACTTTGAGTAGCAAAGGTCTAAACTTAGGTCTGCTGTCAGCTATAGTAGAGAGCTTCCCTGGTTAGCCTCCCCTCATTCCCCCATCCCAGTGAATTAGGTACAGCTGATAGCCTTTGCTTTGCCACCAGATGATAATGATAATAGCAATGAATGCTTATTGAGTACTTATAATAACCCACTGTTCTAAGATAATACTTTTCATTTATGAACTCATTTAACCAGCACAACAACCCTCTGAAGCAGGTTGCTATTGGTATTATTTTTAAGCTAGAAAACTGAAGCACAGAGAGGTTAAGCAACTTATCAAGGGTCATACAGCTGGTACAAAGTGGAGGTTGGCTTAAACTCGGGCATGTTGTCTCTGAAGTCTGCCCTTTTTTCCCTTACCCTAGGCTACTCTCAAAGATTCTCGACTAATACAGCGTTTCTCCCGTGCTTCCTGAGCTATTTTTGTTTTCTTCTATCCTATCCTGTACACCAGTACATTGCAACAGACTTGACTTGCTAGTCTCTCATCATTAGTCAGCGAATTCCTTGAGAACGAAACCCTGTCTGGACTAACTCGGAGTGCCAGGTACCCCGGGCAATTCCTGGTACACATATGTTAGCCACATATTTCTAAACTGTTGAAACTGCAGAAATATTCATAGAACTCAGCAACTTTTCCAGTCTTCTCTGGCAACCATTACTTTATTTCAGTGGTTCTCAGACCTTAGCTAGCATTGGCATCACCCAGACGGCCTGTTGGAACACTGGTGGCTGGGCCCCAGCCCTAGAGTTTCTGCTTCAGTGAGTCTAGGGTGGCACCTGACAATATGCATGTCTCACAAGCTCCCAGGTGCTGCTGATGCTGCTGGTGGTCTGGGGACCTCACCGGAGAATCACTGCTTTATTTAACCCTCACAATTTCTCAGATCTCTCTCACAAAAGATCCTAAGGTGTTCACGTGGATATAGCACTTCAGGGATAGACACATAATAGAAAACTCTGGGCCCAAAGGGAATTTTTGCCTCTCCAGTTCGGGAGCCTGAAAGAAGTATAAAATAAATAGCACGGTTGCTTACTGGTTTTATTTCAGAGACTGGTTTTATTTCCTGGGGGGTCAGGGTAGGGTGGGGTGGGGAAATAGAGAAATCAGGTAAACTTGCAAATGACATTAAGAGCAGAAGCCAAAATCAAATGGAGTGTTTGGTTCTAGATACTCCAGAGGCAGCTAAATCAGCCTTTAGTGCACTGTGTAGTTTTTAATCAGATTCTCTGGGCCAGGCACTCAGGATACAGTGAGAAGACAGACAGTCCTGGTTCCTGCCCTCAGGAGGCACACAGTCTAGTGAGAAAGGCCAGCAAGAAACAATCAAATGTATAAAGAAATATAAAGAAATAAAATAATTACTTATTGGCAAGTACTCTAACAAGGAAATAAACAGAGAATAATGGTGGGAATATGCTCATTTTAGATAGGGTAGTTAGGGAAGGCCTCTCTAAGGATGTGATACCTTACATTGAGCCCACAAGGAGAAAATGCCAGCTTCATGAATAGCCAGGTAAGAATATTCCAGATAGAGGGACCCACAAAAGTAACATTCCAGTCTTAGAAGGAGCTTGGCATGTTTTAAAGACATAAAGGGGCCAGTGTGAGGTGGGCCTTGTACTTCACACAGGAGAGTCTGGATTGGATTCTTAATGCAGTAGGAGGAAACTCAAGGCTTTAAGCAGAAGTGTCATATCTGATCTGCATTTGAAAAGGTCTCTCCTACTGCCCTGTGGAGAAAGGTTTGCAAGAGGCAAGAGCAAAAGTAAAAGGATCCGTCAGGAGTTAATTTTACTATGTGAAATACCCGAGGGCTTGTGGGGGGTGGGAGTGTGGGGAGAGGTTTATCAGCTGCACCAATTAAAACTTTACAGCCTGTTCAGATAATCTGCTTGCATCACACTGTTTAAAGACAACATGTATAAACTGGTCTGAGCTAATTCTAGGAAACTGCTGCAATGTAGAACTCCAGCGCCTCATGAAATTCCGTGAAAGGCTTGCAGTGTTCACACCTTTACCATAATGGCTGTGTATAATCCTGACAAGGGAAGGTTAAAAATCACAGTGGCTCTTTGAAAGCTGAAAAAAGTAGATAGTGAAACACTAGTTTTCTTTCTTAAAAAACAGGAACTCTTTGAATTATTAATACAAATAAAATTTAAGTCAATAGGTGACTATCAGTAACAATGGCCAACACTTTCATAGTGCCAGTATGCCAAACCCTGTTGTCCAAGGCAGTGATGCGTATTTACTCATTCGATCCCCATGCCACACCTATGGAGTACGCACTATGATTTCATCATCCTAATATGATAGATAAGGAAGCTGAAAAAGGGTAAATAATTTGCCCAAGGCCACACAACTAGTTAGTGTTGAAACTAAGGCTTGAAACCAAGCAATCTGGCTACAGAATTGTGGCCTTAATCATCATACTATTGCCTCTAGAAAATTTGCAAAGTAAGGAAAAGTAACTATTCATTGAGAGGGAGACCCCCACATTATACATTTTGTTGTATTCCTAGCATGATTCCTGCACAGAGTCATCTAGTTTGGATGTTGAGCTAATACTGAATACCGAACTTCACTGCCTACCATTATGGAGTCAAGAATAGGATCAAAATCAGAGAAAGGAACTGAGTTTCAAGACAATATTCTTACACTTATCAATGATGTGTGCAAACACAAAAACACTACTGCTGCTTTTTAAAAATCTGTGGAATTTCAATACAATTTTATATAATTTTAGAGCCTGTAGGAGAGTTACCAAAACTCGTTTTTCCTAAAATAAAAGAGGGAATGTTTCAGAAGAAAGCATGCACATAGGTATACCAACTACAGATCCCCAAATCTGGTGAGGGTGTGAGTCAACCAAGCTCCTGGCTAGCAGGAGGGATGAGACCTTAGTATTGACAGAGCCAAGGACAGCACCTGGCACACAATATGTGGGCAACAAATGGCCAAGTGGGATGGGCACAGGCCTCAAAGCCCCTGCCTTACAGCCTACTAGCTCTGTGGCCTTGGTCATGCCACTTAACCCTTTGGGCCTTAGTTTCTTCATGTGTAAATCAAAGATGATATTATCTACCCTGCATCATTATTGCGCATATTGGAAGGAAGAGGAGGAAGGGAACTTCCTAGATCAGTGCTTAGCCTGGGGTATATACTCACTAAGTAGTACTGCTACTAATAGTATTATTACTACTGCTACTATTACTATTACATGCTTGTAGACTTGAAAGTTAACATTAGGGCCAAGCAAGTTAGCAAAAAAAGCTAGAACATGAAGACATGATTATAGTCAGCTTTTCGATAAATATTTTATAGGAAATATGTTTTTTGCCAGATAACAAAAAACAATGGACCAAAATGACTTGATAGAGAAATCTGGGAGACACTTCAGTTCAGTGGTTAAAGGCATAGTCTCTGAACCAAACCCAGCTTCACCACTTATTAGCTGTGTGATCCTGGGTAAGCTACTTAACATCCCTGGGCTTCAGTTCTCCCATCTGTAAGATGGGCATGTTAATAGGAACCTTCCTCATGGAATCAGGAGCATTAACTCAGACAGTATACATAAAGCATGTAGAAATGCCTCAATGCCAAGCACTAAGAATTAATAAAAACATGAAACACTGGGCTCATGGTTTGTGTCTGCATGTGGCAAACAATGAAACCTACTCCAAAGAGAAGGCAGACATTGACACACTCATTATATTGTAACATTGGGGCAATTCAAAGATGCTGTCTGGCAATCCTAATAGCTACAGGCTGCCTATTTAATGACTTACAAAAACAACAAGAAAGAGGAACCATGATTTGATTCCTAAAAGTTACAGAAAATGAAAGAGAAGCTCTGGGTGAGTAAAGAAGTATTTTTCCCTTCCTTAAGGCAATTAGTGTCCTCGGGATCGGATACAGCAGAGCTGGCAGATCCGGGAACTCCTTTCTCTGTTCTATCAAAGGATAATATATATTTTCACCTTCAGAAAGGTTAGGTAATTATAAATGTATTTTCCTTACTCATAATATTTTAAGCAAGTAATTGTTGCCCATGGGAGAATGTTTAATTATTTCTGATGAGCAGTTGTGGCACAGAAACAAGAGAACAAGACAGGCAGAGTGTGGAAAGCATGGCCCGATTCTTAATTGTGTGGGAATCTTGTCTTTTCATCGTGGGGGAGAAAAAAAAATCCCGTATTGATTTTTCTCTCAATTGATTTCACAAAATTTTCAGTTTAGCAACACCAAGTCCCTCTAATTATCACATCTTCTCAATTCCCTTGGTTCGAGGGTGCTTCAGGCCTTCATGACAGAAACCTCATCCATTCTAGGGTTAGGCTGCCCAGCCTGTGCCCTTTCCCAGACACTACAGTCTCATGACTGTATCGCTCTCCTCCCCTGGGCTAGTATCTTAAAGGGGAGAGGGAAATGGCAACGAAATGCAGCTCTGGGATTACACGGAGACAGATGGAGTAGGAGACATTTCTCACTTCTTGTCGGGAACGTGAGAACTTCAAAGGAGGCTTTGCACACCTTGTAGATGACACTGCGATCCCTTCATGTTGTTATGGGTGGGGAAGCTTAGACCCAGCTAGGGAAGTGGCTTGTCAGAAGCTACCTAGGAAAAGCAGGATTTAAACTGAGGTTTTCTGACTCTAAATCCAGTGTATTGGGGAGGAGAAAGTGAAGCACGTTGAACTGGAAAGAGCGGAGGTTTCAGTCCTCGTGGAGTTGACGTGACAATCTGAGCACAGGGCCCTGCAGGAAGGAATGGGTTCCAGGGAAACTGGCAGAAGAAAAGGGCAGAAGGGGTAACTGGCAGGTACGACAGGTGAGCCCAGCAGACCCTCCTCTGCAGCTGGGACCTCCTGCCCCTCCCCTCAGGGTGGCACGGGTGGAAGGGAACAAGCAGCTTTGGAATCTGATGAACAGGCTTCCCACCTGCCTCTTCCTAACAACGCAGTGAAGCAGGCGTCACTGACCCATGTTACGTATTTAGGAAACCGAGACTCAGACAAGTTCAGGTGCTTTCCCAAGGCAGAGCTTGACTGGAACTTTGACTCATTCATTTTGGAGCCTACCACCACCAACAGCTGGAGTACTTCCGTATAATTCTTCTTCACATTTGCAAAGCGATTCTAACTCTAATGTTTGTCATTTTATACCTTTTTAGTTCACTTGTACATTAATTCACTTGTACTGCTTACAGATACTCATGGTGCTAGTCAACATTTTTTAGTTGAAATTTTTATAGAGATAATTACAGATCCATATGAAGTTGTAAGAAATAATAGTGAGGTTCCGTGTATATGATAGTCAATTTTTTGATGAAGGTTTTATATTAAATATAGAAGGCTTTAAACTAAGAGGACTTCATTAAAAAAAAAAACAAAAAAACCCCCTCATGTCAGGCAGCAAATACTGTGGTTGAGTCTGCAGACACCAGGCTCTATTGCCTGGGTTCCAACCCCAGCACACCACTTCTCAGCTTTGTGATCCTTGGCAAGTTACTCAGCCTCTCTGTTTCCACACTTGTGAAAAAAGGACGATCACAGTCACCAGGCTAATAGAATTGTTGTGTGATTAAAGGAGTTAATACGTATAAAGTGCCTAGCACATATAACCAGCAGATCTTTGATATTCCTGGCATGTATCTACATTGTGTGTGCGTGTGCGTGTGTGTACTAACTCAGGAAACAAACTCAATTTTTCCCACCTATTCTTCAACCTATTCCTTGCCATTTAGGGGAAGGTGGGAGTGGGGAAGGGGTAGGGATTGGTTTGTGCCAGAGACTGGGAATAAAGATGCAGCCTTTATTTATTTCTTTTTTTACCTAAACAACACTTACTTAATGATTTTATTCGTCCATATCATCAACAAATGTGTTCTTTCATATGTGGAAAATTCAACTTTTATTTTTTTAACCATATTTCCCTGCATATGAAAGATATTCAAAAATACCATCAGTTTCTTGCAAATGTGTAAATTCTATTCCTTTCTTTCTTTTGTGAAGTCTTGAATAGAGCATACATGATAAAAAAAATTTCCTCATGAAATAGAAGCTGTTCCATCATTTTATCTATGTGTGAAGTTTATGTGTTCTAAACCAACAGGGATGGGAATTGCTTTGGATCCTGGAGGCAAAATGAAAAGTGTGTGATCTGATTCCATTGTCAGATACGGAAGCCCTCAGAAAATTCTCCCATTTTGTCCTATTTAGGAAATTTCTCTCTAAAGAACACAGGGAGTGATTATACCCATTTTATAGACTGGTAAATAATTAGGGCAGACAGAGATTTAACAGAATAAAGGACAAAGCAGTGGAAGATATCTTAGATATTGCCCAATTCCACTCCTCCATCTCTAACTGCTATGTTCAGCCCCCAGACCACATACACACAGACCACACACACACACACAGACCACACACACACACAGACTACTCACACATGGACCATGTACACACAGACCACTCACATACAGACCACACACACACAGACCACACACACACAGACTACTCACACATGGACCATGCACACCCCAACCACTCATACACACAGACCATACACACAGACCACATACACAGATCATGCACACACAGGCCACATGCATACACAGACCACACACACACACACACACACACACACAGACCAGACCACCACCTCTACTACCACTTGAGGAGGAAGTCAGAGTTCATTAAATGTCAAGGATTTGCTATTTTGCACAAAGCCACCCAAGGAGTAAGTGTTGGGCAAAAAAAAAAAAAAAAAAACTTCAGAAGCTTTATGATACATTCATTCCCTTGCATTTCAACCCTTACACAACGCACAGCAGTTATTTCGTGACCATGCTCCTCGGCTAGACCAGAGAGGTATGTTCACCTCAGAATGCTCCAAGCCCAGCACCGAGCTTCTCTCTCAGCGGCTGCTCAGGAAACTCATGTCCAGTGGAACTGACTGCAAACCTCCTGTCTCCC
The DNA here is from genome assembly GCA_963574435.1 of Cheirogaleus major. Taxonomy (NCBI): domain Eukaryota; kingdom Metazoa; phylum Chordata; class Mammalia; order Primates; family Cheirogaleidae; genus Cheirogaleus; species Cheirogaleus major. The sequence continues at coordinate 17,046 of CAUYPO010039130.1, forward strand.
TGACATGTGCCTCTAGAAGTCCTGTTTTTCAAGGGTGGTTTTATAAAAAGGGATGCTGGGTTAGGAGTGAGGAGAAATACCACAAGTGCCCTTGGGGACAGGTCCATGGCATGGTTATTAGGGAACGTCGTAGGCACTGGGCCAGTGGGATGGACATAGTCGCCCACAGAAAGATGTGCTTGGGCTGGGCCACACTGGCCACACTGTGGGGTGTTGGGCGGATCCAGGTGAGAGACCCAGTCCCTTGCTGCCTGCCTTCTTTGGACATGGGCAGGAATTACCTGAGCACTTTGGGAAAACGGGAGCTTTGTCATAAGGCTCCCAGCATAACAAGAATGAGGAATATCCTGTTCTAGGATGCCGGCCAATCCCTGGGGAGTTTGCGGGGCAGAGGTCTGGCAGCCCTGACAGCTGAGCCAGCTCAAGTCTAGGCCACTTGAGCAAGCAAGACTGCAGGGGCCATTCCCAGGACACACTGGCTTGTCTCTCCTCATAGGGACATATAAGTCAATCCATCCTTCACAACTTTTCAGACCCTGTCCATCTGGCCAAGCTGGGTCAGCATTTAAGTCTCTGACCCCACTATGTAGGGGTAGGTGGGGACAGTAGTATTATTTTATGGTGGGTCTCGTTGACAACATTACTTCCTTCAAGAGGTCTTCCTTGACTTTCCAGGTTCATTTTATGCTTCCAACAGCAGCCGGGTCATGTCAGTGCATTGTAATTATGTGCTCAGTGCCCAACTTCCTTGCTAGATTACTAATATTATTAGTTCCATTGAGGCAGGGACTAGATTTTCCAGTTCACTGTCCTATTCCTTGAACCTAGCACAGAGACTGGTACACAGTAGGCGCTTCATAAGTTCTTCTTAAACAAATCTTTTTCTTAATGAAAAACAAAGAATGCACGGTGCTAGAAAGCTTACAAAGTACTTTTTAAATACATTAACCATTTCATTAGTTTTCATGCTATTCCTAGAAGTGAAAATTATTATTCTAATTGTTACCAATCAGGAAAACTAGGCTTAAGGAGGTGAGCCGCCCAGCAGCGAGGCCGAGATCTGGAGTCAAGCGTGTCCGGCTCTGTCACTGAGATGTTACCGTCCTTCCTCCTCGCTCTTTATGGTCCCTTTACGCTCGCCTAACCCCCAAAGATAAACTTAGCATCACGAGCGCCTTCCATCCCCCACACCTGCTGTGGGCTCCCAATTAATAACTGCAAAAAGCATTTGCTATTGTTCTGAGGAGCTGGGAATCAATGTGTTCATTAGCGAGCTCCCCCTCCCGCCATCAGCTCTGGAGACGAGGGGCTGGGGCCTGTTCTCTGCATTTCTCTTCAACCATCTGTGACTAAAAATGTTCTTTGAAACACACTCTTCCCCAACTCTCACAATTATAATTTCATCTCCTCTCTCTATCTCCCTCTCCACACCGATAACACCCCCTTCTCCTGCAAACAGAAACCCCAGCACCCGGCCCACCCTGAGGACCTGCTGCTGGTCTGTCTTTCCTCATGCCCTCCCCCACGAGCAAGACAGGGGCCTAGGTACAGGAGGCGGCTTTGGGTCTTAAAAGGAAAGCAGGCTTTTCTCCTCAGTGCGTCCCGGTCTGTCAGGCGCTGGATTCATGGCTTGTTAGCCCAGACACTCCAAAGAGAAGGCAGATGATGTAAGGTACAGACAGAGCCTGAGCCCGCAGAACCCCTACTCCTGCCCCTTCTGCTCAGAGCCAACCCCATGAAGGGGCCAGATTAAGCCAAATCCTGAAGGATGTGAATTTGGGGACCCCATTATGTATTCTGAACTGGTTCTGTATAGGATCAGCCACCAGGGCCAGTAAAATATTCTTTTTATTAAAAAAAAAAAAACCCTATTGGAAAGTTGCAATTACAGCACAAAGAATACCTGAATACTCTTTACCCAGATTCGCCAACTATTAACATTTGCCACATTTGTCTTACCTCTTTCTCTATACACTTTTTCTTTTTTTCTGAAACCACTTGAGAATAGGTTGGAAATATCATTATCCTTTACCCTTAAATTCTTTAGCATATATAAGAATAAGGACATTTTCCTGCATAACCACAATATTATGATCTCACTCGGTACATTAGAGAGCTATTACATAACATACAGTCCATATTCAGATGCCCCTGAGTATCCAAATAATGTCCTTTGAGTATTTCTTTCCCACCTAGGATGCAATCAAGGGCCATGTGTTGCATTTACTCATCATTTCTCATTAGTTTTTAATCTGAAACTGGTCTTTTTTTTCCTTTTTCCCCCCATGTCATGAACATTTTTGAATAGCATAAGCCAGTTGTTTTACAGAATGACCCTCAATTTGAGTCACATGATTCCAGTTAGCCCTGTCATTGGTGACCTTAAATGTGTCATCTGGTGTCTACAAGATTTCTTCTTTGTAAAATCACCTTTTTCCTATGTAATCAATCAGTAATCTTTGGGGTGCTATTGGAGACCATATGAATATCCTTTTCCCAAACAACTTTTAATGCAATGACTTAAGCATCCATAGATAATAATCACCTAATTCAATTATTTTAACAGTGGTTACCAAATAGTAGTTTTCTAATTCTGGTCATTTCCAGTACATTAGTTGGTTTCTTCTGTAAAAAGAGCTTTCCCTCTCCCTTTCCAATTTCTGGTATCACTCTAGACACGTGGATTCCTTTTTGTGTTATTCGGTGTGTTATAATCCACCGCTGTTGTCATTCTTATTGTTGCTGCAGCTGAGTATCTTGAAGGAGAAAGCATTCAGTTTCCTAGGCCCTCTCCCTCCCTCCTCACGTGAGCCCTCACTTCCTGACCCCTTCTGTTTACTCTGCTGGCCTTTATTCCTGACATCCCCGAGATGTGAAAAATCACACGGAAGGATCGGGAACTCTATCATAATTGCAGATTTCCGTGCTTGTCTCCACGCCAGAGGCTGAGCTCCTTGAGGAATGGGGTCACATCTCTCTCATCGCTGTGTCCCCAGCTCCCAGTAGGTAGTAGGTGCTCACTGGTTATTGTGGAATGCAGCTCGGGGATGATTGCTTCAACCCAGCACAAAGTGGCAGCTCAAAATCTCAAAAAAATCTTTATCAGAGCACAAGAGAGGAAAGTTCACCTTTACAGACAACTTAGGATGTGCCAGGCCCATGACACACTTAAACAAAAAGCTGCCATATTAGCTTGGACTTTGCATGAGATGCAAATAATCTGGTCTTGTTCTTAAACCACTGTTCTTTTGGGTCTGTCACATGCCACTGAACTCACATCCTAGTAAGTGTATCACCCTTTGTGCTTTACGCTCTAGCTATGATGGTTATTTCCAGTTCCCTGGACACACAACCCCAGTGATTCTCAAAAGAATCACCTGGGAGTTTTCTTAAAACGCAGGTGCTGATTCAGCAGATCTGGGCTGGGGCCTGATACTCTATATTCCTAACAAGCTCCTAGGTGAGGCCATTTCTGCTGGTCTGAGGACCAGACCACACTTTTAATAGCTAGGCACTACACTGTCTCCGATCTGCATGCAACTGCAAATGCCGTTTCTTTTGCCTCAAATACTTGCCTCTCCTTTAGTGTCTGGAAAATTCCCATTTATTCTTTAAAACCTTGCGTAAGGGTCATTTCCTCTTTCATTCACCAGCTGGTGTGTAAGCACCTACTATGTCCCATTCCTGTTTTAGGTCTCGGGATCCATGACCATATAAGATAAGGTATGTGTTCTCACACATTCCAGTAGAGAGAGATAGCCTGTACATTAAGCAAACTAATAAACCAACAAGGTAACTGAAAATTGTGGTAAATACCATTGAAAATAAAGAAGGAGAGTGACCAGTGCAGGGGCATTCCTTGAAGTACATGGTCAGAGAGGGCCTTTTGGAGGGGAGATAACTGAAGTGAGATATAAGGAAAGGGAAGCAACCAGCCCCTGGAACAGCTGGAGTGAGAGCAGAGCATTCCAGGCAGAGGGAAGAACAAGGGCAAAGCCTCAAAGGAAGCAAAGAGCTTGGAATGTTGAAGTACCTGAAAGTAAGCCAGTGTGCTCAGGGATTGTGAATGCCAGGTAGAGAGCCATGAGCAGAGGTGGGGGCAGGCAAGGACTAGGAAATGTAGGACCTTTGGCCATGGTAATGTGTTAGGATTTCACTGACACAGAAATGGGAAATCACTGAAGAGTATTAAGCTCAAGAATGATAGGATTTAATTTATGTTTTAAAAAGATCACTCTGCTCCATGAAAAATGTATGGTAATAATAGCTAATGATAATAGCTAACATTTATTGATTGTGCTTATTATATGCTAGGTATTGCTCTGAGTGCCTATGTATATTAAATCATTTAAGGCTCACAATATCCATATGAAATAGGCATTATTATGCTCATTTTATACATGAGAAACTGAGACACAGAGACATTAAGAAACTTGTCCGTGTCATATAGCTAGTTTGTGTTGGAGCTAAGATTTGAACCCAGGGAGTCTGGCTCCAGAGTCCTTGCACTAAGCCCCTCTGCTCCACTACAGGAGAAGGCGTGGAAGCAGGCAGGCTCCCTGGGAGCAAAGCACAGCAGTCAGGGTGAGGGATCTTGATGGTTTGCACTAGAACAACGTACACTGAAGGGAAAGAGGTGGACAGATCTGAGGATTATTTGGGAGTTGCAAATAGAGTGATGGTTTGCAGGCGTCCTCAAACTACGGCCCGCGGGCCACATGCCGCCTGCCTAGGACATTTATCCGGCCTAAATGGGTGTTGTTGCCGCCGCTGCCTGTCCTGCTTAGCAGCCGACTCGTCCCGGGCCCACAGTGCACACTCTCCAACGGTCTGAGGGACAGTGAACTGGCCCCGTTTAAAAAGTTTGAGGACCCCTGGAAAGGATAAGGAGGCATCAAGGATAGCTTCTAAATATTTCACTTCCAGGAGATTGGCAGTGTGTCCATGTGCTGAGAAGGGGAGGGCTAGGAGAGAGACATGTTTGGTGGGAAATCAAGAGTGATACTTCAGAAATGTTGATGTTGACATGGCTCTGTGATGCACAAGTGGAAATAAGGAGCTATGAGTCTGGAGTTCAGGGGAGGAGTCTGGGCTAGAGATACACATTCTGGAGTCACCAGCATGTGTGGGCAATTCCGTGACAGGAAGGCTGAGAAGAATCCATTACATTGGCCATAAGGATGTGATGCCATTGCCTAAAAACATTCCATTCTCCCTTCTTCCTTAGTAAGAGTATCTGAATTGAGAATTGGGGCATAATTTACTATTTGGAATAGTGCTTTCATTTCTCAGTCTCTTTTACAGCTAAGTATGTCCATGAAGCCAGGTTCTGTAAACAAAAGTTACGAGAACCTTCTGGAAAGGATCCTTAAAGGAGCTGACGCAACAAATACAATTCTCTTCCTGCTTCCTGGAATGTGACTTGGATGGCTGGAGCCCCAGCAACCACTCTGTATATAGAAGAGTTTGTTTAGCAACAGGGAGTGTTGCTATGAATAATAAACTAATAATAATTAACTAATACCTATATAGCATCAGGCACTGCTCTAAATGCCTCATATATTTTGAATGCTTCAATCATCAAAAAAACTTATGAAATAAAAATTATTATCCTCATTTTCCCTGAGGACAATGAGGCACAGAAAGGTGAAGTAATTTGGCCACAGTCCCACAGCTAGAACATGACAGAATTACTATAAGACTCAGGCAATATAACTTAGCTCTTAACTACTCTGCCATACTCCCTGAGACGGAAGTTTGTGGCCATGAAGTACAATCAGGCTGCCCAACAGTGACCTTTCATTCAGCTACATGCTCTGTGGAAGGCAGAGGGACAGACAGCTAGGGTTCCCAGAATTGTGGTCTGGTCAACCCAGCAGGATGGCGGGGGAAAGGAAAGCTATCGAGGCCTGTTATTAGAGGGATTATATTGATGAACCATGGAGTCTAAGTGAAGATGGTGTTTGGGGGGGTGTTGGGAGTGGGGAGGGGATGGAGGGTGCCTTGTTAAGATCCCAGGTTCCTTTTCTCTAAATTAAGAGCCTTGAATAGAATGGCTGCCTAAGTCCCTTCTTATTCTAAAATTCTGCACTTCTCTTTGTGCTCAACAAATATTTGTTGAATGAATAAATGAATACATGTGTATGCACATAGGCAATACACATTTTCTTAGCAAACACATATATAAAAATAAGAATATAATATATGTATATATATATTTGCTAAGCAAATGAATACTGTAGGCAAAAAAAGTGCCTAGCTCCAAGAAACAGAAGGTAAAAACACACACACACTTATCTATAGCATTATTTTATAATTACATAATATGCCAATAAAGCGAAAGCACAACTGTTCCATACCATTGGACATTCTGTATCCAAATTATTGAGGCTTTGCTGTACGTCTTAGTGTGCTTTATCAGGACATAAGCAGGGCTGTTGGTACCGTCAGTACGGCCACGCTGTGTACTCAAGCATGGTACACACTGGGGGAGCCTGCACAAAGCACAGATACGTGGTGGCCACAATTCATTCACATCTTCCTCACATGCCAGAAAGGCAGAAGAGGGGTGGTGAAGAGAGAACTGTGGGGAAATCAGAAACCATCAGGTCTCCTGAGCTGACTATAAAGATATTCCAGGGTCTATACGAGATTGCACTGAAATTTACTAGCACACAAGTACCCAGGTGCCTGGTGAGTTACCTATTTTAACCTAATTCATAGTATTTAATGAGTGTTCCTACTTAAGTACAGTGATTATATACTAAGCATTATTCTGAGCAACGTATGTGGATTAGTTCATTTAAACCTCTCAACTACCCTATGAAATAGATGCTCTTTCTCAGCTCCACTGTAGTGATGAGGACTCTGAAGCTAAGAGAAGTTAATCCCTGGCCCTAGATTACAGCAATTAGTTGGCAGGAGCAGGAGCCCCATTGGTGTGAAGTCTGAGCCCTCTAATCCTCCCCACCATCTGTTGGCATGTGGCTCACAGATTAAAGTCATGTGTCACTGAATGACTGGGATATGTTGTGAGAATTGCACTGTTAGATGATTCTAGCGTGCAAACATCATAGAGTGTACTTACACCAACCTAGATGGCATATCTATTTTTATTTATATATATTTTTCATATGGAAACCAAAATGTCCCAGCACCGTTACTGAGTAGCAATCATTTCCCCTACTTGATCTGCAATATCAATATCAAGTGCCACATGTATGTAGTTTCTGTTATATATATGCTCTATGATAATCTATCGGACCACCATCCTATATGCAGTCTGCATTGACTGAAACATCATTATGCAGAGTTTAACAGAGTTGCCCAAGAAACAGATTTCTTAGAACTTCTCTCCTAGAAGCCCAGGGCCCGGGTCCTCAGAAGTATATCATTGAGTCCCCTGCTCTGATGCCTCTCAGAGACCTCCAGCCTCTTGCCTTTGGCTCTAATGCCAGATCGGGATTACTCAGCCTTATGCCCATACATTAGCTAAACCCATTAACCTGACAGGACTCCGCTGATGTCCTTTTCAACAAGCAGCCCAACAGCCGATTTAACCAATATAGATTTATTGCTACACGCCAGAGAGGAGGGAGCAGCAAGGGGAGGGAGGGAGAGAGCTAGCACCTTCTCCTCCCCCATCCTGATGGGCAGCCAGCTATCCTCTCCTCCAGCAATTACTGACACTAATTAGCCACTCGCCGCAGATCCGAGTGGAGAGACTGACACAGGCACAATCCCTGCCTACCACATTCCGAGCGCAGAGTCCTCAGGAAAGGCCCCTGTCAAGGGCCTGTCTAGGAAGAACTTGGCAGCTCAGAAACCAAGCAGATTGGAAGAGGTGGCGGGAAGATCTATAATATGGCCTCGTAACTAGGGTCCGTTCTGCTTCCTGCTCCCAGCTCAGGCCTGGCTGCGGCTTCCCTCAGCTGAGGCCCTGGGCTTGCACGGTGAACAGCGCTCATCTGGCTGCAAATCATGAAGGCATATGGCTCAGAGACATGCAGCCAAGTCATTAGCCCTCTGACCCAATTATAAGAATTATCAGAAAGAACAAAGCAATTGGGATTCAGCCATTACCCTCCTCTTCCCTTTAAGGAAGTGTTTTAAGAACCAGGTCTATTTTCTATTTTTTTCCCCAAAAACATGCCTAATTTACTTGACACAGAGGCATTTCCAAGTTTAGGAAACATTATCAATGAAGGTGGAAGAGGCCCCTTAAGGGGGCAGGGCAGATGTTTCTTAAAGAGAAGCAGCTGGGATAGTAGAAAACAAGTCAAGGGTCGTGGATTCTAGTCTCAGTTATGGTTCCAGTGTGTTATATGACCTTAGGTAAGTAACATTTCTACACTGAGATGCAGTGGCTTTCTTCGTAAAGAATTACTTCAGTGACCTTTAAGGTCTCTTCCGGGGTTCCCATTCCCCATTGATCAGGCCCCAGAGTCACACCATCATTTGTGGGGAAAAACCTAGTGAAGTAAGCTCATAAAATAATATTCAGTTCTAAGATAAGCTGTATTTTTATAGATTTCTGCACAGAAGAATCGTGAATATGCTTTCTTTGTTTTATTTTTTATGTGAAAAAGACCTGATATCCCTGAATCTAAAAAGTGAACAAAATGACTTTGTAGCCTTTGGTTAGAGAAACAATTAAAAAAAAAAAAGACTATGAAATTGTGACTGCCTATTGCAGCTATCTACTGGGTAATAAACGTTGCTGAATCTGTGTCATTTAGCAAAAAATACTGCAAAGAAAAAAAAATATTGCAGGTTTAGTATCTTAATTATGTAGATTTTACATTCAATGAACTCCTGCCAAAATAAATTGCGTATATTATCGAAAAAGCAAATGTTAATTAAAACTGTATCTTGATAGCGTGTTTGGTTCACAAGACATCCTGAGCATATGAGATTATATGGCACACATTAGCTACAATCAACTCACACTGAAGGTCCTGGTCATTTCAGTGATTCATGTGAACCAGACAGCGTTGGCTGGCACTGGTGTCTGACAGCCGTGCCTCACATATTTATATTGAAGATGCAGCTTGATCCCAACTTATTTTTCCAGATGAGCAAAGTGTCTGCCTGCTCATAAATAGGATAGCTGACTTGAGTTCCCATTAATTAGCTGTTTAACACAAAGCGACCTAGCGATCACTGCATCAGAGGTACAAAAATAAAATACCCAGCAAGGAAATGAGATTGGGGTACAGACACAGAGAACCAGAGGTCACTATATTCATCACTTGTCTCTTTCCCTCTGAGCTTGGATGTTCCCAAGACCAAACCACCATCCATCCATTCACCCTGATAGGTGGGTATTGCATTCTCGAGCTACAGCATCTGGTCCTTTATGAACATCTTCACTGCTGAGCAGTGTATACAAAAAACAAGATCCAAATGCTGCAGAATTGATTCTTCCACCTTCTCCAAGAGGCACTGCTCCAAAGCTAGTTTAATTATAGGTGTTTAGACGTACTGAGATGAATACCTTGGGAACAACCGTTCCACAGCACTGCTCTGGCAACGTGTCCTTTCTTTTCTATTTTTTCCCCACTTTCCATTTTAACAAACAGTCAACTTTGTGCTGCATGTATGTGATCTCTAATCGACAGAACACTAAAATGCCAAGTGTTAGGAAAATGTCAGAGGGGGATTTTCAGACAAGAGCCTGGACCCACATTGTGGCCTGGAATGGCAAGACTGTCATTTCCACTGAACTTCCGAGGTCAGTTAGCTTCCAGGCTACTATCAACATACTCTAATATAAGCTCAAGTATGTTCAACTAATCCACTCTCTGCTTGCCTCTAAGGATCACTCAAGACTGGCCTTTAAATGTTGGCCTACATTATAGATGTTTCTAAAGGCAAGTATGAAGGCCAACAAACCAAGGTTTGCATCTCAACATTACTTAGGAAGTGTGTGATGGTGAGCAAGTCACTTCAACTCCTTTTTTTTTTTTTTTTTGGTTTATCAACTTTTTTAAATTTTTATTTCAGCACATTATAGGGGTACAAATATTACGGCATGGGCAATATACATAACCACTTCAACCTTTTGAGCATCAGTCTCACTGCCAAACAGAAGTGATACTGCCTACCTATAGGGGCAGATGTAAGGCTTGAATGAGAGAAGGGATACAGCACAGAATGAGATACTTAGCTATATGTAGGAGCAGCTACAATTTATTCACTCGTCATCCATCCATCTGTCATCCCTCCACACAGTCAGCATTTACAGAGTGTTGACTTTGATAATTTAGAGTTATATTTATGTACAAAGACATTTAGGAAAAAAAAAAAAGAATTTTGTGAGGACTAGAGGAGCCACGGAATGGATAATCACTGAGCAGATCTAATTCCCCTAGGCACAGCATGTAAAGGCAGGGGAGGACCAGAGACAGATGTAGAAAGGAAGTCTCCTTTCTCTTTGTGCTGGTCATCTGCCTATTCATTCTCAGGTCACATTTCTGTTCTTCTCTACTTGGGACCCCAAAACATGCTTTACCCATATTCTCTTGCCTAATGGCTTTTGCTTAGGCTCTTTGGATAGGGAAATCTTGGGAGTTATTTATTGTAAGGCAGGAGGAAGGGACAGAGAACTTGATTCCTGCTTCCAGTTACAGGATTTCTTCACAGCATCCTCCCAGAAGCAGAGGACAGCTAGGACCTCCGGCATCAATTGGCAGCTTCCTCTTTTATAGCACAAAGCTTCCTCCTTGGTCCCAGGCCCAGAGCTTAGCAGCCTCTCCCCAATCTCAGAGTCAGCCCAACCTCAGTGGCACCCAGCCAGACCTCAGCATTAGCTGTGAGGTATTTGCTAAGTGTTCTCAACACCAGGGGTGCTCCTCGGCCATCTCAGCACACAGCCCAGCACCCTAGAGGTCACAGAACAAGCTATGCAGTGCCTTTTCTCTTATCCTAACACCAGCCTCCACAATCCTTTCTTGTTGATTCCAGCATGGGCTGGTCATCCCCAACCTCTTAGCAATTCAGCTTAGAAGGAGGGTACTGGTGGGCTCTAAAACACCACAGCTTTTATAATTTTGAGATATGTTCCTTCTATGTCTAGTTTGTTGAGAGTTTTTATCTTGAAAGGGTGCTAGATTTTGTTGAATGTTTTTCTGCATCTATTGAGATGATATGGTCTTTCTTTTTGTTTCTGTTTATGTGATGAATCATTTATTGATTTATTATTATCATTTATTATTTATTGATTTATGTATGTTGAACCATCCTTGCATCCCTGTGATGAAGCCCACTTGGTCATGGTGGATTATTTTTTTAATGTGCTGCTGAATTCAGTTTGCTAGTATTTTATTGAGGGAGGATTTTTGCAATTATATTAATAAAAGATACAAGTCTATAGTTTTCTTTTTTTGTTATATCTTTCCTGGCTTTGATATCAAGGCGATACTGTTTTCTTAGAATGACTTGGGGAAAAGTCCATCATTCTCAATGTTATAGAATAATGTCTTCAGTGTGAGTACTAGCTCTTCTTTATAGGTCTGGTAGAATTTGGCTGTGAATCCATCTGGTCAGGGGCTATTTTGTTGTTGTTGGAAGATTTTCTTTTATTACCACTTCCATCTTGTTGCTCATTATTGGTCTGTTCAGGAGTTCTATTTCTACTTGATTGAGTCTTAGGAGGTTGTGTGTTTCCAGGAATTTTTCCATTTCCTCTGCATTTTCTAGTTTATGGGTGTAGAGATTTCTATAGTATCTAAAGATTATATTTTGAATTTCTCAGGTATCAAAAGCCATATATGACAAACCCATAGCCAACACCATACTGAATGGGGAAAAGTTGAAAGCATTCCCCCTAAGAACTGGAACAAGACAGGGTAACCAATGTTACCACTTCTATTCAACACAGTGCTGGAGGTTCTGGCCAGAGTAACCAGGTAAGAGAAAGAAATAAAGGATATCCAAAGCAAGAAAGAGGAGGTCAAATTATTGCTTTTTGCTGATGATATGATCTTACATCTAGAAAACCCCAAATACTCCACCAAGAGACTCCTGGAATTGATAAATAAATTCAGCAAAGTCTCAATTTACATAACCAATGTACATAAATCAGTAGCATTTTTAAACATGAATAACAGTCAAGCTGAGAGTCAAATCAAAGACTCACCACCATTCACAATAGCTACAAGAAAATAAAATACCTAGGAATATACTTAACTAAGGAGGTGAACGATCTCTACAAAGAGAACTATGAAATGCTGAGGAAAGAAATTGCAGATGGCACCAACAAATGGAAAGATATGTTATGCTCATGGATTGGTAGAATCAACTTTGTTAAAATCTCCATATACCCAAAGTGATTTACAGATTCAGTGCAATCTCCATCAAAATATCAATGTCATATTTCACAGATCTAGAAAATATAATTCTATGCTCCACTTGGAACTAGAAAAGAGCCCAAATAGGCAAATCAATCTTAAGCGAAAAGAACAAATATGGAGGCATCATATTTACCAGACTTCAAACTATACTATAGGGCTATAGTAACCAAAACAGCATGTTATTGGCACAAAAATAGAGACATAGATCAATGAAACAGAACAGAGAACCCAGATATACAACCATCTACATACAGCCAATTGATCTTTGATAAGGCAGACAACAATATACTCTGGGGAAAAGAAGCCCTATTCAATAAATGGTGCTGGAAAATTGGATAGCTACATGCAGAAGATTGAAACAGAAACAGGATCCATATCTCTCACCACTCATGAAAATTAATTCAAGATGGATCACAGACTTAAATCTAAGATATGAAACCATAAGAATTCTTGAGGAAAATGTTGGAAAAACTCTTCTAGATATCAGCATAGGCAAAGAATTTATGGCTAAGACCCCAAAGGCAATTATGGCAACACCACAAATAAATAAAGGGGACCTGATTAAATTAAAAAGCTTCTGCAGAGCTAAGGAAATAATCAACAGAACAAATAGACAACGTACAGAATGGGAGAAAATATTTGCAAACTGTATGTCCAATAAAGGACTAATATCCAGAATCTACAACGAACGCAAATCAGCAAGAAAACAAACAATCCCATTAAAAAGTGGGCAAAAGACATTAATAGAAGCTTTTCAAAAGTTAGACAGAAGATAGACAAATGGCCAATAAATATATGAAAAAATGCTCGACATCACTAATCATTAGGGAAACGCAAATTAAAATTATAATAAGATATCATCTTACCCCTGTTACAATGGCTTTTATTAAAAAGTCCCAAAACAATAAATGCTAGTGTGGATGCAGAGAGAAAGGAATGCTTATAAACTATTGGTGGGACTGCAAGTTAGTACAACCTCTATGGAAAACAGTGTGGAGATTCCTCAAAGAAATAAAAGTAGACCTACCATTAGATCTGGCGATCCCACTACTGAGTATCTACCCAAAGGAAAATAAATCATTTCATCAAAAAGACACCTGCATTCAAAATGTTTCTTGCAGCACAATTTACAACTGCAAAGATGTGGAGTCAACCCAAGTGCTCATCAATTCGTGAGTAGATTAACAAAATATGGTATATATATATATGTATATGTATACTGTGGAGTACTACTCAGCCATAGAAAATGATGAATTAATGCCTTTTGCAATATTCTACCTCCTGCAAAACCAACTTCAAGCTTAATTTAAGTAAATCATATGTTTTGTGTTTAAATACAGTGACAAATTATTTTCTTTATATACCCTTATCAACTGCTTGTTTT
>CAUYPO010039134.1:0-17031 GCA_963574435.1 Cheirogaleus major
GGGTCAAGGGGGCTGCCAACCTGGCTGTAAGTGGGATAGAACATGGATTTTGAATCACAAACTCAGTATCTAGTCCTGGCTCTGCCATTAACATGGGAAAGTTATTAAATCTCCCCTGCCCTTGGGTTTCTTCATTTGTAAAATAAATAGTTTATCTAGTTCAGTGGTTTCCAAATATTGGCCTGTGATAAAGTTTTCATCAGTCTGTGGTGAAATGAGAAAAATAAGGACAATGGACTTATTCATGTAGTTAAATTCATTTATTTTATATACTGTGAAAATGGCTTGCTTTTATGAACAATGGGGATCCCCCCAACTTTGAGCATCCTCATATAGCAATATTCAACTATGTTCTCTATAATGGACCCTGATACTAAAATATGTATGCATTTTTACTGGTCCATAAATCCAAAGGTCTAAATTAGACTATGTAATCATGAATGTCCTTTCTTGCTTCAAAATTCCAATCTCTTCTTAAATCACAAATAGTATTTAACTAACTCTAAAGTAGGAAAGAAGAAGAAAAGAAAAAACCGTTTATCCCTTTTTTTCTGTTTTAGCCCATCATTTTCTCAAATGTGACACACAAGCCCCTGGTAAGGTATTATAGCCGTTCTACTAAAAAGAGGATACTTTGTCAAATGAATCGGAGAAACAACGGGTTAAAAAAGTTGGACAGGTTTCTTTATTGAGCACTTGTAAAATGCTAACATCTATTGTATTCTCCCCCAAAAACCCAAAGCAGCAAAGGCTCCCCAAGTTACTGACAGGAAGCAGCTGCCTTTCCTCCCTACCCCCACCCATTGTAGGACAGTGCACCCATGACTGGAACACAGTTTAAGAAAGGTGACCTTAGCAAAAAGAAAGTTCCTCAATAGATTCCATAATCAAAAAATAGCATTAAAACCAAGGGGGTTTACCATTTATTTTATAGTTATAATTTAATGGGCTTTATTTTCAAATTACCAAAACTATGAATGTTTTTAAAATTTACAAAAGAAACCTGGATGAAAACATTTCAGATTAATGTGCAATGTACTACACAAAAGTTTTATGGCCATTTTTGACAACTATGTGGGTTTTTTTTTCTTTGCCATTACAAATAAAGGAAAATTATGTCAAGAGATTTGTATCCAGTGATTGCAACACAATAATGAAAGCACTTGGAATTTGCAGAAGTTTGCAGTAACAAAATTAAGGCTATCATCTCTACACAGTGAATATAAAGTAAAATAAGACCATCTGTAGGCACTGACCCTGAGGAAAAAAATCCCAGAATCTTCTCAAATGGTATATCATAATTAAATATTTCATCAGTAGGAACAATTAATTCTGAATGTTTGTGGCTCATAATTGATTTATTTAAATCTCAGATTTACTGTGATCGAACAACAAAATTCTTGGTAGAAGAAAAAAATCTAATAGTGGTGTTTTTATTTTTCTTTGCATAATTATTCAATCAGAGTTGAGAAAGTTTACTTAGTCTTTTTTATTACTTTTCACATCGTGTGAAATATCAACTAGCAAAATGTCTCAGCCTTCACATTCTGGATTCAAGTTTCACTTTACCCACTGAGGAAAAAACAGTTTTTACTCGGGTCAAGATGATCCTAGAGCAAACTATTCAGAAAGAGGACCTAAGAATGATATTTTGGATATTCTGACACTAACAACCTTTCTTTTAGACTCTAGGCAGACCAGGTTTTTGACAAGCATGTGGCTCAGTGCTACCTCCAATATTTTCCATCATAACTGTACGGTAAATTCCAGCCTGTTTTTCATAATCCTGCTGACTACAGCAGTCTGCAACCATAAAAAGCCTTCACAGACCTAGAGTTGGCTTAGAAAAGTGCCTCTGCAAAGGAACAAAAAAGTACATGCAACATTTATGTTCAAAGACGGAAGAGAGGGGCAAGAGCCTCTTGTTTGGGTTCCAATAGGCTCAAAGGGTTTTTTTTTTTTAGGGTCTAAATTTAGAAATTTTAATTTTCTTTTGATAACATTTATAAACAAAATACCAACACTAAAATGCGAGCAATTTAGCCAGGAAAAGGGGGAGTGTCTTGTCCAGCAGATCAAACCCTCTTCCAAACTCCACTGGAGGGAAGTGTCTACGAATTAGCACATGACTACCCTTTGGGCTGACCTGCCTAGACTCCCTCAGCCTCACCGTTAACAGGTATGTTTGAGGTTTACACCAAAAATTCAAGGCTTCGGAATTAGCTTCTTTTGAACCTTAAGCTAGTACTGAGAGGGTGATAAAAACACCAAACAACTCTTTTTAACAGACTACAATAACTATTTATATGATTCAATATACAAAAACTATACTTTGAAACTATACCATTCAAGTTTCTGTGAACATCTACTTAACTTACTAAGAAGTTGGTTGTCATTTTTGCAATGAAGAACTGCAAATGAAAAGCAAATAACAGAGGAGGGGAAATAAAAGTTTAAGCAACACCTTCACACATTTGAACTTTGACTTTCTGTAGAATAACTCTATTCCCCGCATCTGGTAAAGCAGATCATATTTAATAGCAACATTTAAAAACGAGTACATCTTAAAATTATTTTTAAAACATAAAACATCAGGGCTACTTGCCTTTTGGCAATTTCTGTGCATTTCCCAGGACTAGTGCAATACTTCCACAGAGAAGTAGACACCCCAAGCTGGAGAGCATGTTGCATTTGCCACCTCGCACGGGGAGTGATACTGGTGGGTGCCTCGCAGCCCTGGAGCTGCATTTAAGCGGACTGTCTCCCAGTGACAGAGGCGGGCGCTGCACTTAGCTGAGCTGTGGGCTTACTCACAGGGGGTGGAGACAAGATGACATCACACCCTTTCCCACACACACCAAGGGGAAAAAAAGCACAACAGCAAAAACATATCATCACATTTCCCTCTGCTAGGTTGTAACTGTCTGTCTCTTCCCTTCCCTCTGTGATTTAAAAATTGAAATTATGGCCAATCTATATTTGTGAAAGAAAAAGCATTTAGGCAAGTTTGAAACATTTGATGAATTACTTTAAGGAATCCAGAAAAGACATACTTAAGACTATCAAAATGTTAAAAATATAAAATAAAACCTTATTAGGAAGGAAACTGTTTTTAATTATCTAGTTCTTTTAAATGGGATTAAACCCAATTTTTTTTAAATGGAGGAAACAAACACATAAAAATACACTTTGAACCATTTTGCAGTTCTAATATTATGAAAAACATTTAAGTCCTTGGCTACAGAGTTATACGCTATGTATGATACATATGTGTATATGCACATATATGCATATTTAGAAATAAACACATCTATTCTATGGATGTGGATGTACAAACACAGAGAGAACACTATTACTATTTGACCCATGGCTCTGGGCCAGGTTCTTTAACTACTTTATTGCATTTTAATCTCCACAGTGGTTGTGCAGGAAATTTGGTGATATCCTCATTTTACCAGTGAGAAAAACCAGTGAGGGGCTCAGACAGGTTAAATGTCCTGACTAAGCTGGTATATTCTAATGGTTAATAATTTGGATGAGCTTTGGAATAGAACTGACCAGGGCTTAAATTAGGATGCCACTTATTAGTGAGATGTCCTTGGACAAACTTCATCTATATGTTATCAATATTGGCATTTAAATACTTACACCATGCCAGGCACTGATCTAATCAATTAACATATATCGAGACATTTATTCCTCAAAACAATCAATGAGGCAGGCATTGCTAGCATCCCCGTTTTACAAATAGAGAAGCTGGGCACAGAGAGGTAAAGTGAAGGCCCCAGGTCACAGGGCTGGTATTTTAAGCAAGCCATTTAAACACAATGCTTCCACTGTCAATCATGAAACTCTAAATTCTAAAGTAGAGATGACAGTACCAAGTTCATACATTTTCTGGCAGGAGTTTTAGAAAGTACTTGCCATAGTGCCTGAAACACAGGAAGCTTTTCTTAAGTGACAGTCGCTATAAACAATAATGACAATAATAATAACGTCCCCAACTAAGTAGAACTATATTTCTAACCTGGGTGTATTTACCTCTAAATTCCACATGTGTGACCTCTTCTCCTGTATCACGTTGCTCAAAATATATAGGCACATGGCTGGAATGGCTGTGTTAATAAAGTAGTTTAAATATTGTTTGTCTATTTATACCAACTCTTTGAAAATAGATTCTTTCATTGGGGTGCTGTAGCTGAACCAAAAACAGTAAAAGAGAAATGTAATAATGCTAGCCAAATGAAATTCTAGATAGAACACTTACCAAAAGAAAAAAAAAATGGAAGCGACAGCTTCATCTTCCAAATAAAGCACGAGAAGGCACATTGTTAAAGTCATTTAGAGCCGGCTCGGTCTAAGCTCCCACCATAGGAATGCTCTGGCACTGGAGGGAGGGACTGGGTTATTTAACAGGTCTTTTCATCTCTGATTTTTACTTGAACAGGCAGCTCCCTCAGACCTGAGTGAGGACGTTTATCCAGCTGGCAGCTCTGGTTCTGCTTCTACACGCCATTGCCATCACATTAAGCCAGTGAGGCCACTGTTAGTAGGAAATGGCAGGTTTTCTGAGGGGAACAAACACAGCGGAAATATCAAAAAGGAGGCTGGTTCTTCAAAACAGTATGAGGGGCTGGTGCAAGAGTTAGGTAGTGGAATTTAGGAATCGGCCTGTGCTTGGCCAGCAAGCAAAATCCAATTTGCATTAGCAATTGTTATTTGGAATTTGGAACTGACTGGAGGCTAATTAAATAAAGGCCAATCTCTGATTATTTTGTCAGAAAAAGATGCTTGCATTACCTTAGTTACTAGGACAAATGAGAGCACTTAGTGAAGATGGTGAAAATATTAGAGTTCTCCCCACACCAGCGAGGAGGAATTATGGCCTAAAGAAAGGGACCATGTCTCTTTTGTTTGTCACTCTCCCTAGTGCCGAGAATATAACAATGCAATAAGTATATGATGAATAGTGTCAAATGAAACATAAATTCCTCCAGATAGTCTAAAGGTTAGTTCTGTATTATGCCAGAGAACTCTTTAGTATGACCTAGAATATACAATCATTAAGAAACAACTCTCCAAGGGTCTCTATGTTTCTGCACATCTTATGTGCAAGGCTCTAATTCTCTGCACTCCAGACAATCTTTTTAAAAATATTTGTGCATCAAACAGCCCTGGAAGGTAGAAGTTTATTTGCTCTTCCTTATAATAAAAGTAATGTCTCCCTCTGAGGCAAAGGGAATGCATGAATCTTTTATAATAGGAAGTGATCAAGTCCCCTAAATTTGTCATTCCTCTCCTGTAATACAACCCATGGCACGGCCAGGTATCAGCTGTACCTCTTTGTGTTGCGCTGTGAGAACTGGAGCTCCTAGGACTAGTGCAAATGCTGATGTTCAGGCTGCTGCTATTGCTGTGAGTAATAAACCATCCTTTGTCTTTGACCCAGGAGTCTTGTGTCACCTGCCAACTTCCATTAACCACGCATGTTGTCTTGCACATAGGGTAAAATCACAGACATTTCACAGTTCTTGACAATAGTATTGGCCCACTGTAAAATATTTTATTATATCATGCTCTAATGCATTTGGTATAATACCTACATTGAGGTCCACTGTAAGAATTAGTCATGAAACCCTGTATTGTGCATGGGAAGAGTCCTGCTGGACATTGCTTATTAAATCATATAGTATCTTCTTTAAAAAAAAAAAGCCTTGGAGAAAACATCTGTTTTCTGTGCCAAAAAAATGTGACTTTTTCCTGAGCCTCTGTATTTATTTCGTGACACTGTAACCAGGTTTCTATTTCTGTGTTAACCGCTAGAAAACCAGAGCCAAATGCACCCTCCACCCATACTAAGTGTATAGGTCTTTGTGATGTGCATTTTTTGACATCATTCCTGGCTTTATTTTTCATACCCACCCTTATTTCTTGCTTATTTTACTTGGAGCCCTAATTTATGTGATTTTGTAAGTTGCCTTAATTTGTCTCTGGAACAAGGTGAGGTAAAACAAACAAACCCCACACACAGAAGTTGTGTCAAAAACATGTGTCAAAATATGTGAAGTGGGAATCTGGGAATCTGTTCTCTGCTTTCCTTCTCTGCACAACGATAGACCCTGATGGAATTTTGGTTCAGTGATTGTATGACATCATTTCTTTATATACATTTCCTCCTTGGGGAAGTGGGTAAAATCCATGTGATTAGAAGACATCTAGAACACTGTTCTAAGTAAGGGTCATATTTTTGAGTCATTTCATATGTGATTTTTAAGGTTTCAACAGTAATTCCATTATTTCAAATGAGACTTCCATTAAAACTCATAAATCTCTCAAATCTTGGAAGTAAACCCTGTGCAGTCATTTTACCCATCAGTTCACATTTTTCAATCTCTCATACATAAGGTACTATGCTAAGATTTTTCCTACAGGCTTATATGTATGCAATTAAAAATATTCAAAGGCATGCTGTGGTTTTTAGGAGATGCTATCAATAATAAAATAATTTGCAATATAACTCATTAGAAATGAGAAACCCAGTGTTCCACATTTTCAGCCCAAATCTTCTTTCTATAGTTACTGTCGTGAACTAGAGCCACAATCCACTGAATAAGTATCCTTCTCCAGTGGGGGTGCATTTGGCCAGGGCATAAAGTTCTCTTCCACAATACTTTTTATATTGATAGCATAGGGAAGTACTGCTCCTTAAATGCCTGATGTTTGCAGGTCATTCTTCAGTATGTCTAAAGGCATCTTGACCTCCAGATTTTTTGGCTTTATAACCTTGAGGTAATTAGCAATATGTGCTTCTAAAAAGTATAAAGAATCCTTTCTATTAGTCTAGAAACAAGCTTCTTTACAACCTAACCTGTGAAGTTTATCTTCCCTGTTTTGTCTACATTCTGCTTTCTTCACAGAGGAGCTGAGTACCTAGCTGAACTTGTATAAGCAGAGGGAATAATTTTTACCTAACTTCAAATAATGTAAAAATGGATGGAGTCAAGAGCTGAGTGGGAAACATAAGTTAGTCAACCAGAGAAGGGACTCTGAACAGGAGGATGTGTTAGAGAAGGACCTTGAAAGTTAGAGTACAGCATCAGGGAGTCTGAGGGCATGAGGAATGCAAGTAGGCAACAGCAGGCTGGGAATGTAGGAGGATGGTAGTCCTGGGTACAGACCCTGGACAGAAGTGTTTGCCAGCAGACTGACTGCTACACATTACTCATGCAGTGTATGAGGGTTTGGGGTGGGGGGCGGCTGATGCATTTTAAAGGCTGAGATGGAATAGCCACTATCATGGCCTTCCAAACTACAGAACCAAGTGTGACAACCAGGACTGCAAGCAGAGTTCTAGGAATGGAAGGACCTCTTTCAAGCAAAATTGAGGGAATGTCTTCCTTATAGGATAGGCATCGTGGGCCCTTTTGGGCCCTTTTGGCTATAGTTACCCACTGAAATAAAGTATGGAATGGGATTCCAAAGAGAAAGACACATTCTAAATCCAATTGAAAAATACACCCTGACACAAGGGGAAAAGATGTAGTAAATGGGTCTAAACTAAGAAGAATAAATTATTCTTAGAAAGTGACAGTTTATAATAGTTGAATAATTTGAAAATTTTAAGAACCACTGACAAGAACAAAAGTACAGAAAATTTTAGTTTATAATGTTCTGTATTTTGACCTTGTGATGTTCTACTTTCTATTATAATCTCTATCTCTACTACAGCTTAAAATAGTTGCTTTGAAGTAAAGGAAAAAATAATAATTTGATATAATTAAATGCTTTCAGGATAATGCAAAACTGAGGTTGAGAATTACATTGTGTAATAATGCCTCTACTGGAAGAATAAACAGAAATGAGAAAATGAAAAGAAAAATATTTTCTTGATTAACATTTGTGCTGTCCAATATAATAGCCATTAGCCACGTGTGGCTATTTAAATGAATTAAAATTAAAAATGTAATTCTTCAATCACAGTAGCCACATTTCAAGTGCTCAGTAGTCACATGCAGTGACTGGCTACCATATTGGAGAGCACACATGTAAAACATTTCTGTTAATTCAGTTTTGTTGTAAAGTGTTGATCTTGCCCATGCCAACTAGCATCAAACCCCACTAATGGAGAGTGACCAATATTGATATTTTGAATGATGATTTAAATAATGAATAGAAAATTGAATACATGAAGTACCCTCTTTTGGCCCATTCACTCCTTTCAAAATATGTTTTTATTATATTTCTTGGTTAAACTTCAATAGATACAGGAAATTCTTCCCAAATTGAAAAAATAACTAAGGGAGATAAAGGAACTTCACCTATAAATTTTCAGCTCATGAAGTGTCAGTCAGCCATCATTAGGAAAGGCATCTGGGGTTGCTGGCCAGTTATATCAAAGTGGCCCAGCCACTGTCAGTTACCAGCTGAACAGCAATTCTCCTCGTTCTTCCTCCCCTCTGAGATAATTTGCCTCCCAAGGCAGAGGATAGCTTGAGAAGGCCGTGTGACTTGGGTCTACCCATGAAATGTAAGGGGAATTTGCTGACATACTTCTAGCAAAGATGTATTTCTCTGATGAAAAAGAAACTTATAAGAAGATAGCACCTTCCCACCCCCTTTTCCTGATTTGAATATTATTGTATGAGTAAGGAATGCGTAGAGGTATGGTAGCCATCTTGTGGCTATGAGCATAAGACCTCCAAAACAGCAAAAAAAAAAAGCTCACCCAGGGCCTTTACACTGTTGACGCTGAGCAGCTCCCCAGTCAGCCCAGAGGTCTGCAGTAGAAGAGGGAGACCCCTCATAGATCAAGCTGCCTGTAACTTTTATTTCTTTCCTAAAAACCAGCATCCCCTCAGGTTGCTTCTATCCTGCTGTCTTTACCACTTCCCAGCAGTGTGAATTGTATTGGGATGCCCAGCTTAATCTCTGAGATGGTGGGTGATGCTCGTGAGTAAGAATCAGCCGTGCGCTGTTTGATTCAGTTGGTAGATGCTGTAATGAGCTACAGAGTTGTTCTCCCTGTCAGTGGTTTACACTTGCAAGAAAGAGTCAGCTGCAGAGATGTTCTTTTGTGCCTGTAATAAGCTGTAGTCCCTTAGGAGGAGCACTTGACTGCCCCAGGCTTTTGGAGGGGCCCTCTAGCTCCCAGGTGTTGCTTATTCTCCACCACAGCAGAGGTGGGTAGAGGAGCAAGGCTGAGCATGGTTAGGTTGGGAGAGCCTGGAAGGCTTTGCAAAACCCCAGCAGGAATCAAAGGTTGTTTTCTGGGCCACTAGCCAGAGTGCTGGGAGGATGGTCAAGGAAGGCTCTCCAAACTGGAATGACTGCTGGTCAGGAAGGTGTTGTAATTCTCCCACTGGCTGTTGGGAGTAAGCTCCACCCCTCTTGCCATACCTCTGCCCTCTGGTGTCTGGTTGCAAGCAGGCACCTGAATGTGCTGCACTTAGTTGCTATGATGCCACAGGCTGGGATCTTCCCTTGTGGTGGGGGGGGGACCCTCTCTAGTCTGACAGCATGGCTTTCCTGGGGAGGGGGATAGAGGCTCCCCCAGGTCAGCACATCTTGATCCCCCACAGTATTCTCCTGTCTGTTCTGCCCACGTGGGCTCCCTCACCTGCTGAACCCAGCTCCCAAATCCCTCCTTTGTCCCCTTAGCAATCCACTCTAGTCCTGGGGTCACAGGATCCAGCCTGCGTGTCTGACCTGCTGGCGTGCATCTCCAGCTAATGCCAGTGGGCGGGGAGCTCCCAGATCAGGCACCCCAGGTCCACCGCAGGTCCTCAAGGGGAAAGAAGTGGGCCCCACTCTCTGTGGAAACCTCAGACTTGAGGACATGCCACCTGGGGAGAGTTGGTTACTTGCCAAATTCTTGGCTCAAACTGCTCTCCCTGGCAGACTCCTGTACTTCTTCCTCTGACCTCTACCTGAGCTGTGCCCTTTCTCCCCTCTTCTTAATCTGAAACCAAAACCTTTGCTTCCCTCTGGAATGGTCTGGTAAGTGATGTCTCTAGTCAGCTATCTTGCCCCACACCTCAAACTTCTAAATGAAGATCAAAACACTTCTAATATTAAATATTGAAATAAATGCGAGTCATACATGCATTTGAGAAAGATGAATAAATACAAATAAGATCATTATTTATCAAGTTATTCCAGTTCAGGATCGTGGGTGGCTGGAGTGTATCATGCAGCTCAGAGCACCAGGCAGAAACTGACCCCAGTCAGGGTGCCATTCTGTCACAGAATGTACTCACTCGAACACACCCACACCCACACTCAGTCAGGGACTGTCCAGGGGTCCTCAAGCTTTTTAAACAGGGGGTCAGTTTACTGTCCCTCAGACCGTTGGAGGGCTGGACTATAGTTTAAAAAAAACTATGAACAAATTCCTATGCACGCTGCACATATCTTATTTTGAAGTTAAAAAACAAACGGGCAAAAACACCTGCATGTGGCCCGTGGGCCATAGTTTGAGGATGCCTGGTTTAGACACACAAATTCACCTAACATGCACATCTTTGGAACATGGGAGGGAACTGGAATACCCAGAGAAAACCCACACCAACATGGAGTGAACACGCTACTTCCACACAGAGAGTGGCCCCCACCAGGAATCAGTTTTTTCCTCATCAGTGTGATAATTAAACCATGTTAAACAAAATTATGTTATTTGAGAACTTGTCATATCTTGTCCGATTTATCTCCTACTATTTCTTATATTTTATAGCTATTTGTACATAGTATTTTTCTAATTTCAATTGCTAGCTTTTGACCACTAGAACACAGAAGCACAATGATTTTTGTTTATTGAGCTCATATCCTGCAATCTTGCTAACCTCACTTATTACTTCTAATAGCTTTTTCATACATTTCATCAGATTTTTCTAGATAAACACTAATGTCATCTTTAAATAAAGACAGTTTTTTCTTTTTCCTTTCAACTGGATGCCTTTTCTTTTTCTTGCTTTATTAAACTGGCCAGAATCTCCAGTACAATGTTGAATAGAAATGGTGAGAGATGATATTCTTGTCTTGCGCCTGATCTTAGGGAAGAAAGCATTCAGTTTTTCAACATTAAGTCTCATATTAGCTGTAGGTTTTTTGCAGAAGCTCTTTATAATTCAAAAAGTGCCCTTCTAAGTCTAGTTTGCTGAGAATCTTTATCAGAAATGGATGTTGGCTTTTTTCAAATTTGCTTCTGTTACATTGAAATGACCATATGGTTTTTTATTTTTCAGTTTGTTTTTTTTTTTTTAATGCTCAAATATTTTATTTACTTACTGATATATTTTTTTATTTATTTCATCATATAATGGGGGTACAAACATTGTTAGGGTTACATACATTGCCCCTACCACTCCTCCCCCCCCACACATGCCAGAGCTTCAAGCGAGTCCAATCCCCAGGTGGTGCGCACGGCACACATTATTTTCAGTTTGTTAATATAATGAAATACATTGATCATTATTTGAATATTAAACCAACTTTACATTCTTGAGCTATACCCCATTTGGTCACAATTTATTATTCTTTTTATATATTGTTAGATTCAACTTGCTAAGATTTAGTTTAGAATATCTGTGTGTATGTTCATTAACAATAATGATCTGCAGTTTTCTTTTTTGTGATGTCTTTGTCAGTTTTTGATGTTAGTGCAATGCTGCCATCAAGGAATGAATTTGGAAGTATTACCTCTTTGTCAATGTTCTAGAAGAACGTCTGGAATTAGCACTATTTCTTCCTTAAATGTTTAGTAGAATTTTCTATCTGGGCCTGAAGTTTTCTCTAGGGAAAATTTTTGTTTTTGTTTTAACTAAAAATTTAATTCATTTAATATATATTGGGATATTCAGGTTATTTTTATTTCTTCTTGAGTGACTTTTGTTAGTTTGTGTTTTTTAAGGAATTTGACCATTTCATACACATGGTCAAAAATATTGACAAAAGCTCTTCATAATATTCCCTTATTATTCCTTTAATATCTGTAGAATCTGCAGTCATATCATCTCTCTCATTCCCAATATTGACTTGTAACTTTTTTCTCCTATTTGGACTGGCTGGAAGTTTATCAAATTTATTCATCTTTATATAAGTTAATATAACCTCTATGGAAAATAGTATGGAGATTCTTCAAAGAACTAAAAGTAAATCTACTATTCAATCTAGCAATATCACTACTGGATAGTGGAAGTCATTATATCAAAAAGATACATGTGTTTATATGTTTATCACAGCACAATTCACAGCAGCAAAGATATGGCATCAACCTCAGTGCCCATCAACTGATGAGTGGATAAAGAAAATGTGGTATATATATACCATGGAATACTACTCAGACACAAAAAGTACTGAAATAATGTCTTTTGCAGCAACTTAGATGGAACTGGAAGCCATGATCCTAAGTGAAGTATCTCAGGAATGGAAAAAAAATACTGCATGTACTTACTCATAAGTGGGATCTAAATGTTGGGTATACATGGTCATACAAAGTGGTATAATGGACTTTGGAGACTCAGGAGGGGGGGTCGTAGGGGAATGATGGATCAAAAATTACCTATAGTGTATACTGTATACTACTCAGATGACAGGTGCATTAAAAGCCCTGACTTCACCACTATACAATTCATCCATGTATGAAAAGACCACTTGTACCCCCTAAACCTATTGAAATAAAAAATTTTATGTTCTCAAAGATCCAACTTTGGTTTTATTGATTTTCTCTATTTTTCTGTTTTCAAGTACACAGATCTCTGCTACAATCTTTATTATTTCCTTTCTTCTATTAATACTTAATTTAGGTTTAAGTTGCTCTTCTTATTTTAGTTTCTTCAACTGAAAGCTGAAACCTTTCTCTTTTCTAATACACATGATTAGTGCTTTTTACTTTAAATATTGATTAGTAGGAATCCCAAATTTAGATATATTGTAATTTTGTTTCATTCAGTTCAAAATCTAATAATTCTTTTGATTTCTTCTTTGCTCAGGGGTTATTTATGAGTGTGTTATTTTGTTTCTAAATATTTGGGTGATTTTCCACAGATATTCCTGTTTTTAACTTTAATTCCATCATGGTTGAGGAATGTACTTTTTGTGACTCTAATCTCTTTATATTTATTGAGACTTATCCAAAATATAATTTATCTTAATAAATATTACATATGCCCTTGGAAAGAATACATATTCTGCTGTTGTTGGGGGAGTGCTCTATAATTAGGATTTCTGATATAATTAGAGTCAGAAATTAATAGGAAAAGATTGGAATGAGGTGATCAAAGAATTTATCAGCTATCTAGTTAGAATTATGATGATGATGGTAGTGATTTTGGTAAATAGTAGCTATTGTTTATACTGTATAATGTCCAACACTGTATAAACACCATATATATTATCTCACTTAATCCTCAAATAACTTAATAAGAGAGCTACTATTATTTTTAACAGAGAAAAATACTGAAGCTCAATAAACATAAGTAACTTTACTCCAGGTCAAATAGCTAGGTCTGACTGAATTCAGGACTCCAGCTCATAATGATTTATGACGTACAAGTTGACTAGTTGCTTTATAAGTAATGTAAATGTAACTGAGCCTCCTTGGCTAACTTCGCTCTCGCCTAATGTCTGCTGTCAAATCCTCCCTTCCCTGCTCTCAACTCTGAGTTTGAAAGCATTGATAAAATGGATTGTATCAAAGATTTCATCCTGGGGCAGAAAAGGAGCTAATCACAGAGCAAAGCATCTGCTTTAATATATCTGCTTTAAAAAGAAGATATAAACTCCATTTCTCACAGCAACTTTCAAATCTGCCTTTTTTTCCTCTTTTTTTTTTAAACCTTTCTTCTCAGTTTTTTCTTCAGTTTTGGTCTCCCTCTCTTCAATACTTGCAAAAATCCACTCAGAAAAAAAAATTCCAAATGATTTATTCTTCTTCTAGCATTCCCCTACTAGTACTCAATTTTTTAATTGTTTCCCAAACCATACGTTTCACATTGACTGAACCTCATTAATAACCCTGTGAAAGTTTTCAGATGGAGAAGGCATGACTCAGACAATTTAAGAAACTTGCCCAAGGATTACAGTTAGCCAATGATGTAGCTCACAAACTACAGTGTGCATCATAATCTCCTGAGAGGGTAAAGCACGAAATTTCTCCCCTCATTCACTATCTTACATTTGAAATTTTATTTTAGAGAACTCTTTTGTCTGGTGGATAAAATGCAAAGATCCCTTAGAGGGGTAACATTGTGAGCAAGTTTATGACCATAACACCTTAAACTTCATAAAGACATTCAGGACAGACTGGAAGATGGAGCAAGAGAAGACTCGGTTCTTGAGAGGAGTGGGAAGGATGGAATGGTATGTAGGAAGTTGAAACTAGGATCATCCTAAGGACTTTAGTGGAATCCAGGCCTGGGCTTACCCTAAAGGACTTTAGAATCTATGGAGGGCTTTACTTTCCCACCCCTTTCTCTTTTAAAATCCAGCCATTCATCTAACTATCCATTCCTTATGGATTGTTTTTAGTTCCTTCCTTCTTCTAGCCTCAACCCTGACAACAACAAGAACTTAAGGGAGCAAGAAACCACCTAATCACCCCGGAATTATCTCTAATTTAAGACCACCTATGGACCAAGACAACCTTCTGAAACTCATCAGCTTGCCCTGGTCCTACTCTTTAGAGTGAAATATGTTCTCCTGAGGCCACATGGCCTCATCACGAAGCAGGATCTCAGACCTAGTGGAAGAAGGGATGAGAACCTCCAGAGAATTTCTTCTCAATTACTATCCCAGGCAAATGCTGAGAAAAACTTTTCTCAACTTCCCCATGCTAAAGTGAAAGGGAACAGCCTTCCTTGAAATTATATGATTCACCAGAAACATCTGACATTAATTCCAGGAACAGGGCTTAAAATACAAAAATGTGTAGAAAGCAACAGGGAGTCCATGAGACGAGATGTAGCAACTCCATACTCAATGTATCATTAGCTGTCACAGCCTGAACTGAAAATTGGTGGCCTTGAACTTATGAAATACCTTGTTCTCAACACCAGTGCTCAGGGAGGACATTAAATTGGGTCAAAGAATGCCAACCACATAAGGTGATGCTAATAGGGTTCTGAATTCCTCCCAGAAGACTGCCATTTCTCATTCCAAATGACCTAGCCCATCTGCCAACACAGGGTGCATTCATCAACCAAGCCCCTTAAGTCAATCTGGTCACCAACCTCTGACCTAGGGTACCATAAGTCAGATGCTCAATATCCACCCCTGTCATCCATATTATTATTCCTTGGAAGATATAAACAAACACAAATTTAATATAAATGACACAAACTTAATATCTGACAGTCCAGCAGTTCAGAAGTCTAACACAAGTCTCACTTTACTAAAATCAAGGTATTAGCTGGGCTGCTTCCCTTTCTGGAGGCTCTAGGAGAGAATCTGTTTCCTTGCATTTTTCACCTTCTAGAGTCTGAATTCTGGCTTTGGCCCCTTTCTCCACCTTCAAAGTCAACAACATAGTGTCTCTCCAACAGGGCTTTGATCATCACGGCTCTTTCTCTGACTTTTCTTCTGCTCTCTCTTCTATTTTTAAGGAAACTTGTGATTATATTGGGTCCACCTGGATAATCAAAATAATCTCTCTTTTCTATGGTCAGTTGATTAGCAAATTTAATTCCATCTGCAACCTTAATTCCCTTTTGCCATGTAACCTAACATTCAAGGTTAGGAGGATTAGGATGTTACCATCTTTGTAAAATTTCCTCAAAGAAGTGAAGTGTTTCTCCAAAATCACAATGACAAGATAGTTCAAAGAACTTAAGGAGTATTTGGATATTAAATAGAAATATTTTAGACTGGGGTTAGAAAGATTAAAAAGAGATAATGATAAAGACAAACAAATAGAGAGTTTTTGTTGAACCATTTCCAAACCCATTACTCATTGATTCTGCCTGAGGAAACCTAGCATATGGGCATTATGAATGGATGGAGTGTATTAAGACATCGCTACCAGATTAGACTTACTGTTTTGAATGTATGGCTTCTCTCATGTCTTTGTCACTAGGTTCCACCTATGCCAATGGACCAACTCAACTACACTAAGAAATAATTCTTAATGCTTCTCTACCAATAACTATCAGAGCATTTAAAATATTCATACCCTTTGACTCAATAATTCACATTGGAAAATATACGCCAAGGTAATAATTCAAAATATAAACATCATCTAAATATCTTTTATGAAAAGTAAAAAAATTCTCAACAGCATAGGACAGAATAGAGCATTTTAAAAAGAGATTGGTTTGGGCCGGGCGTGGTGGCTCACGCCTATAATCCCAGCACTCTGGGAGGCCGAGGCGGGTGGATCGCTCAAGGTCAGGCGTTTGAAATCAGCCTGAGCGAGACCCCGTCTCTACTAAAAATAGAAAGAAATTAATTGACCAACTAAAAATATATATACAGAAAAAATTAGCCGGGCATGGTGGTGCATGCCTGTAGTCCCAGCTACTCGGGAGGCTGAGGCAGTAGGATCGCTTGAGCCCAGGAGTTTGAGGTTGCTGTGAGCTTGGCTGATGCCATGGCACTCTAGCCCGGGCAACAAAGTGAGACTCTGTCTCAAAAAAACCAAAAAAAAGATATGTTGAAGTCCTAACCCGTGGTACCCATGAATGTGACTTTATTTGGAAATAGGGCTTTTGCAGACACAATTAAGTTAAAAGAGGACACACTGGATTAGGGTAGGACCTACATCTGATGACTGATGTCCTTATAAAGAGACCATGTGAAGACATAGGCACAGAGACAGAAACACTCAGGGAGAACATCGTCTGACAATGAAGGCAGAGACTGGAGCGATGTGTCTACAAGCCAAGGAACACCAAGGATTGTCAGCAGCCCCCAGAAGCTAGGAGAGAGGCATGGAGTAGATTCTCTCTCCTCAGAGCCCTCGAAGGAACCAACTCTGCCAACACAGTGATTTCAGACTTCTAGCCTCCAGGACTGGGAGAGAATACATTTCTGTTGGTTTAA
>CAUYPO010039142.1:0-26125 GCA_963574435.1 Cheirogaleus major
TGATCCGCTAAACTGTGCCCCAGAGGGCTACAGGCAGGCCATATACAAGTTTGTGAGAGCACACGCATGCGCACCATCACCCCGTTTGACAGCAGTGGTTTGGTGAAGTCAGCTCTCACCTGAGTTCATTACTTTCTGTGGCCTCATCTCATACTGCAAACTCTGAAGACATGGCAATGATTGCGGAAAATATTCATGCTAAGTGGTTGCAACACTCCCTAAAGTTGATTAAATGTTCCTGATAAAAGAATTAATAAACCATGACACGAATGGTTTAGGAGTAATGGTGAAATAATCCGGGGGGCCAGAGAGTGTAAAATACCCGTCAGTGAAGGAATGTGCTGGAGGAAGGTGAGCTGAGGCCGGGCAGGGGAGGCCCGGGCTTCCTCTCAGCTGAGCCACTCCCCAGCTGCATGAGGTGACAGCCGTGGTGCTTGGGTGAGCACCCAGCTTCTCCTAGTCCCCAGCACCACCTCCGAGAAGTGGAAGTAGTGATAACCTAGAGCTGTACTGTGAGAATTAAACGGAGTACCAACAACCTCAGGAAGTGGAAGCCCAATACACCTCGGTTTCCCTTCATGATTTAAAGCCTGAGGGCCTGTGTGGATGCCTAACCCTGAGAAAGGGCAAGGACCAGCGTTCTACGTGGAGATACAGCCAGGAAAAGCACGATACTGAGAAAAACCAAGGCTGTTCCCCTAACACTTGGCATAACATGAAAACCCCACTCTGAGAAGAGAGGCCTCATGGCATACTCATTGAAAACTAGATTTTAGGGATGACTTTGAGCCACATGGGTTGGGTTTTTTTTTCCCCTTCAAATGCCAAGTATTCTGCTAAGTACACTTAACCATGATTTTTCCATCCATTTTTCAGTATTTATAATCTTCAATGAATTTCTTCTTTTCACTGCTTTCTTCTGAAACTAAATCCTCTGCCACTGCTGCTTGTTGCTTTTCAAGGCTTCATTAATTAAAGGGACTTGGATGAAGGCTTTGAGCCTTGAGAGGCAGTGAGTTTGCCTGCTTGCTTGTTTATGTCTGTGTTGCTTAGTTTTGCTTTCATGTGAAACCTACAGTGAATCTCCTCATTCTTACTTTAGGAAAAAAAAGATCTTGTCTCAAGCAGTTTTTGCCTCTGCTTGCTCTGGTGACAGATATAAAATAATGGGATGCTTAACCTTTTTGTTTTTATTCACCCAGAAAACCAGTAGTCAAGGACACAGGGAGCAGTAGATAATAGCTGAAAAATCACCCAGTGCCACTCGTGGCTATGTTCTGCATACGCTGAGCAGGTGCAGAGGCTAAAGAACCTCAAAGGAGGGTGGAGAGGGACTAATGTTTTCGAGCAATTGTAAGCACTTTATTAACTTTATTTTATTTTTATAAGACGAGCAAAATCCCTTGAGCTAAAGATCACACCCTGGCCATCCATCACCAAATTCTATCAGCATGATCTTCCAGAGTATAACTACTCCACAACACTTCCGCCTTCCAGCCTAGACTAGGCCTTCACCGTTATTCATCTGGATCATTGCAGTGTCTCCTAACTACTGGAGTGATCTCTTCTCTTGATGCCCCTTAAAGTCTGCACTCAACACCGCAGCCCTAGTGATGCTCAAGCAGGTCAGATACTGCTCAGGACAGCTTCCCATCCCTCTAGTTAGGGAGATGCTGGCCTGAACATATACCCATGGTTGCTGGGCAAGTCTCCACGCTGCCTGCACATCCCACCGTGGTCCAGCCTGCACTGCCTCCTTGCACTCACCTCCACCACTTTTCCTGCCCTGCTTCCACTCGGACCACACGTTTCCTTGATGTTCCTCCCCCAAAGCCTAGCTTTCTTCTGCCTCAAGACCTTTGCACTTTCTGTTTTCTAGGCCTATAATTCTCTTTTTCCCAAATATCTTCAAAATTTATTTCCTCACTTCCTGCAAGCAGGTGCTCAAATATGATCTTCTCAAGGGTGCATTCCTTGACCACCTTATATAAAAAGCAGTTCTCAGTTTACTCTATCTTCTTGCTGCTCACCTGCTGCTTTGCTACATGTATCATCCTTTCATATGTATTTGTTTAGTGATGTCCTGTCTACTTCCATGATTATGTGAATTTCGTGAAAGAGGCATTAACAGATGAGATAGACTTTCTGAGAGAAATTAATTGATTTATCTATAGTATAAGCAGAGCAGCTAGAATTCAACCCCCAGTCTGACTATCTCTGCAGCCTGCTGTGCTCTTTCTGCTACATCAAGCAGCTGACTTTGAAGTAAAAATATCCATGCTCCATCCATTGCTATTGTAGGTCTGCAAATTCAATAAAGACAGAATACTCAAAGCACACTACACTTTCATATCTACCTGCTGCATCTAAATCCTGCAAACTTACAGGCATTATCCACTGGCTGACAAGGTTACTCAGCCTGGGGAAGTTTCAGCCTTTATCAGTCTTAGGTTTGCCAGGTAGAGAAGAAAGGTAAGAGAGCAAGGCTGAGCCTAACAAAGGAGATTCCTTAACTCCCATAGTTTGTGTCACCTCTGAAGCTATTAAACATACTCTTTTTTAATTAGTTTTTTTCCTACGCACATCATATCTCTCCCACTGTGACTTAAAAAAAAATAAAATAAAATGATCCTCCTGCCTGCAGTATGACTGCACAGCCCTACCTCCAAATTCCTCCAGTGTATCCTCTATATTGTTGCCAGGAGGGTCTTTATAAAACATGAATCTTATTTTTATTCTCCATTTTAACTGCTGTAATATAAAATCATGATTCCTTGACCTAGCATGCAGGCCCTTTCTAATTGAATTCCTGTGCTCCTCTCAGCCTTCTGCTCAGCCATCCCCCCTCTGGCAACTTTTAATTTCACAATACAAAAGTATTTACTAATGCCCAGCATCTGCCCTTCAATTTCACATGTAAATGCTTTCTTCTACTCTGGACACTCTTAAATACTACCTTCCCTGCCCTGTTTCTGTCTGTTGTACATTTCCGATTGTCATTAATACCTAGCAGCTCCTGAGAACGTGTCAGGCATTGTCTGAGGTGCCTTATATGTGATTTAATGCTCACAACAGCTCTACCCATAAGCATTTTTATCTGTATTTTACAGATAAAGGAGTGGAAGCTCAGAGAGCCCAAGATCCCATAACTAGAACATGGAAGAGCAGGGATATGAACAGCACTTTCTTGCCACAGCACGGCATGTGGCATCTCCCCACTGAGTTGCACCCACTGAGCTGCCCCTAGGATGACAGCTCCTCCTGAGACCTGCAGGCTCCTTGTTAGCAGAGCCTTTTCTTTCTCTTTGTAGCTGCTGCAGAGCCTCCATGACCTGGGCCATCCATTTAGCAGTTACGTAAATAGGGTTAATTTATGACCATGATTGACATCTTCACACCACCAGTCCCAGGGCAATCGGCCCTCACGCTTGACCACGTGGCCCTGCCCCTCACCACCCTTCAAAACTACCTAAGAAATGCCTGCACTTCACTAAAGTTCATTTCTTCAGGTTATGAGGGCCCTGGTCACTGAACACAGCCGTCCACGAACACTCGTGTCTTGTGTGGTCTGCCTGTGAGGACGCTTGCAAGCATACTATTATTTTCTCTTCCTGAGGATTTTGTGTATGAGGTGGGATTCTCGCACACTCATGGCTTGTGTTCTTCATGCCATCAGCAGGAGACCTGCTTTGCGCTGTCCTTCCAATGGTGGTGACTGACCTCTGCTCATCCATCTATACAGGCTCTTTTATTTTTCATTTTTATTATTACAGTAACAATGCGTGTTTCATCTCATCCCAAAAAATTGTGATAGATTTATGTTTTGTACTGGACTGAATGACTTGAGAGTTCATATAGAAAGATAAATGCAAGAATTCCCAAGAATATATGTGGGAGAAAGAATAATGAGGTGGTACATGTAATACCAGATATTGGAATTTACTTTAAAGCCAATGTAATAAAAGAAAATAGTATTTGCACAGGAAAAAACAAATAGAGCAGTGGAATAGAATCAAACCAAGAAACATATATAAGTACATGTGGGAAGTTGCTATATAATGACAGGGTTGCCATTCCAAGGGAAATAGTTTATTTAATAAATAATATTGGCATTATTTGTCTATCAAAACAAAAAAGTGAAGCTCTGATTTTAACAATATATTTAAACATTCAAAGTTTTAAATGAAGAAAGTAACATTATACTTCTAAATACATTTTTTACCTGTTATAACACATATTATCTTTGTAATTTAAAAAGGATAGAATTTACACATGGACATAGAGTGGAATATTAGACATTGGAGACTCCGAAGCGTGGGAGGGTGGGAGAGTGGGAGGGGCTGAGGGATGAAAAATTGCTGAATGGGTACAACATACACTATTCAGGTGACTTCCCAACCATGCAGTATATCCAGGTAACAAAACTGCACTTTTACCCCCTACATTTATAAAATTTTTGTAAAGTATAGAATTTATTTTAAAAGTAATATTTTCATATTACACATTATATTTACATATTACGAACATTTAAAAATGCAGAAATTTTAAAAGTAAAGCTCAGGTATATTAAGAGTAACTAAGGCCGGGCACGGTGGCTCACGCCTGTAATCCTAGCACTCTCGGAGGCCGAGGCGGGAGGATCGCTCAAAGTCAGGAGTTCGAAACCAGCCTGAGTAAGAGCGAGGCCCTGTCTCTACTAAAAATAGAAAGAAATTAATTGGCCAACTAAAATATATAGAAAAAATTAGCCGTGCATGGAGTCACATGCCTGTAGTCCCAGCTACTTGGGAGGCTGAAGCAGGAGGATTGCTTGAGCCCATGAGTTTGAGGTTGCTGTGAGCTAGGCTGATGCCACAGCACTGTAGCCAGGCAACAGAATGAGACTCTGTCTCAAAAATAAATAAATAAATAAATAAATAAATAAATAAGAAAGAAAGCAAAGCCATCTTTCTTACTATATATCCGATTTTTTTTTTGCAGGAATAAATACAAAAATGTTTTTGTGTTGTAGTTCTTCTGGGGTTACCATTACAACCTAAATTACATTTTCCTCTTTTCCGCCCCCACCCAATTTTAGGGAGTAGCTATTGACTTCCTGATTTGGAAACTATACAACCTAATGAGACTGTCTCCCATCTCCTTTCCTTCCCTTTACTCTGTGACTAGCATCATGTATTCTACATTTAGTCTATAGGTTCATTCGAAGCTTTTGAACCAGATTTAAAAGTCATTAACGGGATTATGCTCTTATAAATATTTACTACAAAAACCAAATTATGCTATTGGATTTATAGAGAAATAAATACAATGTTAAGACACTAATCTTTAGCCTTGCAAAGAATAATGCCCCAATCACAAAAATCCAGTGGTTTCTTTTTTCATTTCCTCCGAGTTTTCTTCTCTTTTGTAAGTCATATTCAACAGCTCCTCTTGTGACTCATGTACTCTTTTTATATGTCTTTTTTGTTTGTGCTGCTGGAGAGCCCGACTGAGTAATGTTTTTGGAGAGCTTACGAGGGTGATAAACTTTCTGAGAAACTTGTATGATTGAAAATGTTATATAAAATAATAGTTTCAATATAGAATTCTAAATTCATAGTCATTATCTCGGGGAGGTTTTTTGTTTTGTTTTGTTTTTTTAATAATCTTTGCTTCTTTGAATATTAGTGTCCACTTTTGCTAAAGGGAAATATACTGTTTATCTAACTCTCTTTCCTTTATAGGTGACTTCATTTTTTTCTCTCTCTCTGGCAATTTTTTGAATTGTCTTTTTAGAAATTTCAACAGAACATGTTCAAAAATGTCTTTTCCATCAACCCCACTTAGTCTTGATGAGGCCTTCAATATGAATGATCTTTTTTTTCTTCAGTCTAGGATATTTTTATTCCATTATTTTTTATTATTGTCCCTCTCTTCTTTCTATTTCCTATCTGTTCACATTTCTTGGGACCTTTTTCAGTCAACTATTAAACCTCTTGAATCCATTCTCTGTAGTTTTAAACTTTCTCTTTAATTTCTTATATCTTTTTTTTGGTTTTGGTTTTGGTTGTTGGAAATTTCTTTGCTTGAGCCTCCAAATCAATGAGTTGGTTTTAACTCTATTATAATATATGGTGGTCTGTTGACTTTTGTTTCAGCAATCATATTTTAAGTTCCAAAAACTCTTCCTTCACTTTTTTTGTAGGTACAGCAGCCTTCCCAAGTTTTCTAAGGATAATATTCAGAAATTTTAGGCTTATTTTTGATCCAGTTGTTTCCTTATATTTCTGTTGCTTGTCTGCTATCTGTTCATATTTGTGAATCTTATAGGTTGCTGCTATGGTCTCAATGTTTTTGTCTCCCCTTCCCCCCAAATTCATATGTTGAAATTCTGACCCCCAAGGTGATGGCATTAAGAGGAGCGGACTTTGGGAGGTGATTAGAGTCCTCACAGAAAAGGTTTAGCACCTTTATAAAAGAGGCCCCAAAGAGAATCTTGCACCTTTCCACCATGTGAGGAGGTAGCAAGAAGGTGCCATCTGTGAACCAGGAAGCGGGCCCTCACCAGACACCAAATCCACCAGTGTCTTGATCATGGACTTTCCAGCCTCCAGAACTGTGAAAAATGATTTTCTGCTGTTTATAAGCTACTCAGTTTATGGTATTTTGTGATAGCAGCCTTAACAGACTAAGACAGTTGCCTTGAAGTGCCACGCCATCAATATTGTTAAAAGCTCTTCAGGTGATTTTTATATGGGGTGAAGACCTAGGAGTGTCACGGCTGGGTCACAGGGGAGGTGTATAATTGTATACATTCTTCTTCATCCTGTCTTTTTCCATCTAATAATATGCCCTGCAGATTTTTCCTTATCAATGTATAAAAAGCTCCTTCCTTTTTTGCAGTGTCATAGCATTTCAATTTATGATGGATCAGTGTTATTTAACTATTTTCCTAGTGCTTTGAAACACTTGAGTCATTTCAAATTGCAGCCCAAGGAATTCTTTCCTCTAAGGCTTATCCATCTGTCATTTCAAATATGTGCAGTTATACCTGTAAGATAAATTCTTGAGAGAGGGTTTGCTGGCTCGAAAGTTAAGTGTGTTACTAATTTCGATAAGTATTAACAAATTGCCCTTCAATTTTAAACATGAGGAAGCAGCCCCAGAAAAATGAGCTAACTTGATCATAGTTTCATAACAAGTTTATTTCAGGGTGAGTACTAGAACCATCGCCTCGGCCTCGACACTTTCAGTCTGGTCTTCCTTCCACTATGTCTCAGTGCTTGTCACTGTGCTCTATGAGCAGGAACTAGAGCTGTGTCAGTTAACTTGTTGGAACTGGTCATAAGGGGCTATTCAGGGTAACATGAATCGAAGTCTAGGGAAGGCCTGAAAACTGACTGTCTTAGTCATCTCCGGGTGATATAACAAGAATACCACAGCCTGGGTGGTTTAAACAAAAGACACTTACTTCTCACAGTTCTGTAGACTGGGAAGTCCGAGATCAGGGTGCCAATAGATTCAGTGTCTGGTAAGGGCATTCTTCCTGCTCTGCAGATGGCCGTCTTTGTGATGAATCCTCACATGGCAGAGATAGGGGGATCTAGTCTTGCTCTTCTTGTAAGGGCAATAATTTCATCATTGAGGCTCTACCCTCATGGCCTCATCTAAACCTAATTACCTCCCAATGGCCCCAGCTCCTAAAACTGTCCCATTTCGGGGTAGGGTTTAACATAATGAATTTTAGAGGGACACAACCATACAGGCCGTAACACCTACCTACCTCCCATCCCTCATGGTCTCACTGAAATAATGAAAACGATATATCCATACAAAGACAATGCAACAATAATATTGCTATTTTAAAAAATGGAGTCAACAACAGTGGGGCCAGAAAGTGTAAGGAAATTTTGGAGAGAGAAACAGGATAGGAAAACTAAAGCCAGAAACATGGGAGATCATAATAGTTTTCTCTCAGTATAGCTTCCAAAGAAACTCCAAGTCAATGAGGATAAAGGCAAAAGTAGATCATCAGGAAAACACCAAGATAGTTAAGAATCAACATTAGAACAGCAAGTTGAGCTACTTCCCTAGCCCTCACCCCACCCCAGTGTACAGGCTGCATGGCTGGTATGGGAAGTTTCCGCCCTTGATATAAAGCTCAAGACCTGCTTTCTGGTGAATGGGTGGCTGGTGAGATTGGAGAGGGGTCTTAGTAACTACACTGGAGCTGGGAGAGAAAAGATATGGAGATTTAGGCGACTCTAGACCTCTAGAGGGAGAATATAAAAGAAGCAGCTCAGTCCAGAAGGAAAGACAGGAAAGCCCTCTACCACCAGGTTAAGGCCATTGTGAGGATTCCCAGCCCCTGTCTGCTCCCTCCTTGTAAACCTGTCCATCAACACACTTGACCTCTGACACTGATGCATTCTGTCCTCCAATTTAACAGAGAATGCATCTGGTAAATAAACCTGCACCAGGAGTGTGTTCACTTTATTATAATTCATCCTACTCTTGCAATATGATTCTTGTTATATTTTATTTAAGAAATTTTTTAAAAATATTGATGTATGGACCCACATAATGACCAATTAAATCTCTAGAGGAAGGGCTTAAGCATTGATAACTTATAAAAATTCCCTAAGTTCATCCTGTTAAGTTGAACTTTATTGCTTTGTTTTCTCTCTTGAGCCATTATGGTATCTGGCCTTTGACCTTTAGCTTTTGGACGGTTTTACATTGGTGAGTGCTTATTATGCTGATCAATGTGTGACAGTGTTGTGAGTACTTCCTCGAGGGCAGGTCTTGTCTTGATGAATTCCCTCAGTCTATGCTTGTCTGAAAAGGTCTTTATTCTCCTTCGTATAAGAAACTTAGTTTTGCAGGGTAGAAGATTCTAGGCTGGGCATTATTCTGTTAGTAATAACATTGGTCAGGTGTCGGGCAGATGGAAGTGGGGACGAGGGGATGGGTATATACACACCTAATGGATGCGGTGCGCACCATCTGGAGATTGGACATGCCCGAAGCTCTGACTTGGGTGGGGCAAAGGCCATATATGTAAACTAAACATTTGTATGCCCCATAATATGCTGAAATAAAAAAAAATTCCCTAAGTAATTGTAGCTTGCAATCAGAGTTGAGAAACCTTGCTCTAAACAACTGTACATAAATAAATAGTTGTATATGTCTAGGAAAAAATAACCTCTGCTTTTTAAATGTGAAGTTGAAAGTGAAAAATAAAATTTTAAATCTGCTTAATAGATAACAAATTATGTGCCAAGACAGCTATTAGCTTATAATCAATTATAATAAATATACAAGTACTTGAGCAAAAAAAAAAAAAAAGCACAACCATAGGGGATCTACAGTGAAATATAATTCTTTTCAGCATGTTGGGATGAGTGTATTTAGAGTTGATGGAATAGCAATGGCTCCATCACTAACAAATAGCCCATATTTTACTTTAAATTTCACTTCCAGATTTTCTCTCTTTTCTCTCTATTCTCTCCTGAGATTCTATCAGACATATGCTAGAACTTTTCATTCACTTCTTATTTTTAAACTTTTCTTTCATATTTTTCATCTGTTTGTCTCTTTATGCCGATGATGTTTTCTTTAGATTTTTCTTTCTGTTCACTAATTCTCTCTTTAGCTATATCCATATGTGCTTTTTGTCTTTTTTCCCAAATATACTTTTCATTTCTAGAGTTTGTTTGATTTTCTCATACATCTACATGTCATTCCTAATAATTCCTTGTTTCTTCCCTGTCTTTTTGATCTTTCTGTTGTCTCGCTTGTCTTTATTATTTCTTCAAATTGGTCACCCATAACTATTCTACATTATGTATCCAACAATTTCAGTCTTCACAGTCTTTGAGGGTCCAAATCTATCCCTTGTCATTTCCTCTGACTCTCATGTATGAAGCTTGCTTTTTCTTGTGCTGGGTGATTTTTGATTATGGCCTTTCTGTTTTTCATCTGTGGGGATCCTGAGGTGATGCTTTCCTGAAGAGATTATTCCTATCTGCTTCTGCTATGAACCAAGGATCTCCACCCACTTGGGACCATTTGGCCCCTTTGAGAGTCACAATTCAACATGGGATTTTCAAGCTCAGCTTGTCTATGTTGTTGTTGGCCCATGGCTCAATATCTAATTTCTTGTGCCCCTGTAGGCATAAGATATCAGGGAAACCCTCTTCCCTCCCCTCTGTCATTTGCCAACCATTCCCTGTTCTGGACAGCTTATGGTTTGGGTTTTTGTGATCATCAGAAAGCATGCTGTAACTAAGATCTTTTCTACAGCAGGTGAGTCTCTCAGAACAACACCTGGTTCACCGCATTGCTGGAAGCAGTTTATCTTTATGAAATATTTTTAGCAATGTTCTGGGAAGCCATGTATAATTTTATCAAAAATACAAAAGAACTTGTTTGGTAAATTATGATAAACTGGAATCAGCTGGTTATCATCCTAATATAGTGAAAATAACTCTTTCCTTCTGGTCTCTTTTGTGTTAGTCCAATATCTCTTTACTAACATCTGAAATTAATTTCTAAATTCATTTTTTGACCGCAATGTTTTACAGATTTTCATTAAAAAGTGTGAGAAAAATGTGTTAATAAGCCTTTTAACTAACACTGTAAGTATTAATAAGGTTACTGGATCTATTGCACATATGTAAGGCTTTCTCCGATTTTCTGTTTCTTTGGATAAAGAAATCACAGAGCTGATGCTAATGAACATCAACAATTTTGGGGGAAAAGGATGCATATATATTATATATATGCCTTTAGATGTTACAACATTTGGCGTGAATGCAGGTTGTTTAGCACATGGTCTAATTTCTTTTAGGTGCTGAATTTTGTTGTTGTGTTTTTTTGCATAAATCTATTGAAACAAATTAGATAATTTGGTGAGAGGACATAGTGGAAGCAAAGCAATTCAATTGAATTAACACCATTATCCCAGAAGGTGAACTTGGATCTTTAGTACCTCACCTCTTGTTTTCCGATCAGGCCAGTTGCAGAAATGTGTCTTATTTTTAATTTACGGGCAAGTGAACACAGACTGCTTCCTGCCCCTGTGTTAGAAGAGTCCAGAGTTCTCCCCTTGCATATCATCTTGAAGGTTCTTCCTAAGGTGCTGGAAATATGGAATTCTTCTATTTATATGAGAAGTGTTACCCCATTTCTAGGAATTTAAAGATATTCAGGAGATGAAGTTCAGCTAAAAGAAGATAATATATCCCAGCATCAAGTGGAGTATATGATAGGCACTTAGTAAATATTTATTGAATGAATGAAAAATTAAGGAATAAATGATTTTTAAAATAGGAACCCAATAATTCAAAAATATCATACTGCAGTGATCTGATGCTGAGATTTTATCTGCTGTTTTACTTAGCGTGCCCTCTCCCCCAGTGTACACACACACACACACACACACACACACATATACACACACACACAGAGCCAGAGAGGGAAGCAGAGATAAAAAGTAAACTTAATTTATTCCAGTATGAATTTTGAGACCTGAAATAAGCAATAATGATAGTACAAATGAGTGATTTATTGCCTTAGGACATATATTTAAGCATCTACACTTCTATAACAGCAAGAAAAAAGAAAGATGTTCTTTTGGCTGATACCTCTGGCCTGTTTTATTCCATTAACTGTAGCGGAGTGGTTTTTTTTTTTTTTGCCTTTTTTGCTAGTTTGTTTTCTTTACATAATTTGAGAGTGGTGCACTGAATAAGAATGTGCCAGTAGAAACTAATATTTATCTTGTGAAGAGATAAATATCAGTATCTGGAGGATTGTTCAGTAATTTACACTGAACACAGAAAGATTTGATAAGAAACACATTGGATTCCCCCGGCGGGCACATTGTGACTCGGTGTGAAACAAAAGGCTGGGAAGGCTGCCCTGTGCCCACTGTCTGTCCCAGTCCTGCTGCCTGGGCCCACGGCCTCATCACAGAGCACACGTTGTGATGGCGGTCTCTTGGGATCCCGGGCAAATGGAGATTTTGTACACTAATTTTGCAGTTTTTTAAAAAAGATTTCTATAATCGATTTTAAGTGCTGTTAAAACCAGTCTTTAGAAACAGTTTCAATATTTCTCGTGTTCTCCTTCCCTACGCTCTCCATTTCCCTCACTGAAATCGGGAGACGAACACTGAGCAGGCCGGATAACCCAGCACCGCACCGCACAGTAGTGAGCGAAGTTCACTCGGATTGTGTTTTGTCTGCCTTCCTCTGGAAGCTCCCAGTGTAGAAGGGCCCCTCTTCAGACCATTTGGGTCAACAACAAATCCTCCCAGAAAACTCAGCATGCTGTCCTGTGACTGCTGAGGCTTGCTGCTTGAATCAAGGGAGGTCAGACCCAAATATAAAGGGCAGCAAAGCCCAGTCACAGCTCCCAGTGAGCAAAGCCACCAGGCAGGGTGGAAGCAGGTCTCCAATGGCCTCTCAGTCTAGTTTTCTCCCAGAAGGAAGCCCCTTTGGACTTAGCAAGGACTGTTTCTCTACAATTAACTGTTTAAGGGCTGGGAGCACTGGATAATTAATTTAACTTATTTTTTCATTCAGAACATCTTCTTGAACAACCAACATTTAAAATTATCTCAAGGCAATCACCAATGGTAGACATAGCTGGGAGGAGGAAGGACTAGAGGGAATTTATCACAGAGCATTTACTAGTACAGCCTTTGTGTGCTCCTTTTCTCAACAATCCTGGCTGAGCACCTGCTACGTGCCAGGCCATGCATGGTACAGATAGTCGTATGAGGTGTTGGCCTAGTCTCCATAGAGTTTTCCTTTCACGCATGGAAATGAGAGCCTGGCCCAACCGTATATAGTGCAGTGGAGTTTTTAGACAGTGGCACAGAGCATCCAGTACATGAGGGGACAGTAAAGTTACTCCAAGAACATTGGGGGGGGAGGGCGTTGTCTTCCAGGAGGTGAACTAAGCAGGTACACTTAGACATATTTGCAGTGGTTGAACCTGGGGATAAACCAAAGATACGGTGCTGCTGCGGAATTTGGGAAACACAAAACTCCACTCAAAGGCTCCTTAGTGTTCCAAGGTGGAAGGTGACGTCAGGGTGATTGGTATCATTGGCCATTATGAGTAAAACCGTCAATCAACAGAAGGTGGTCAGCCCAGGGAGGAGGGAACGCCAAAGTCCAGAAGCAGGAAGTGATCTTTGGCCTAAGGTTATGAACAGTTTAGCCCTTGTGAAAAAGGAATCCCCATTTTGGCTCATTGAGCCAGCAGCTTGTTTTGA
The DNA here is from genome assembly GCA_963574435.1 of Cheirogaleus major. Lineage (NCBI taxonomy): Eukaryota > Metazoa > Chordata > Mammalia > Primates > Cheirogaleidae > Cheirogaleus > Cheirogaleus major. The sequence goes on from CAUYPO010039142.1 coordinate 13,268, forward strand.
TTCTGCACTCACTAAATATTCTTATTACAAATTGGCTTCTAGTTTAAGTCTATCCACTGGGGAGAGACTTTTCTACTCATGTGACATACGTGCTTCCCTCCTTGTAGGTTATAGCTGTCATTGTAAATTAATTAATTCAATGGCACTCTGCAATGTGTGTGCACACACAGACGCACACACCTCAGTTCCATAAGTTGATGTAATGTGTATCTATTCCTGCGAGACAATTTTGCCCAGAAAGTACTGTTCAAAGTCAGGTTCCCTAGCCTACTGAACTGAGGCTCAGATCCTGGCCTTGGTGAATGCCCCAAGGTGCCCTGATATGAGACCATTTAGCAGCCAGCCATCTGCCCTCTTCTAGCAATGCCCCAAACTCCCTGGATGCTTTTCAGATGAAGCTAAATGTAAGCCAAATGGTGCACACTGTGCGGGACCAGCAGAGGATATACATTTCACTTCCAGCTAGAGTGATTATAGAAATGCTATCCTTAAACAAAAGGTAGAAGCAATTAGGGAAAGGACCACGGTGAATGGGAACCACAAAGGCCAAGCCATGAGCCAGATGCAAAGGGATGTGCCCAGCACGGGCAGGCAGGAGCTGCAGGGGAGATGTCTGTAAGGAGTCAGTGGGAGATCCCATGGGAAAGGTGGGTTCCGCCATTGTGGGAGGCTGGAACTGCTTGAATCAGCTTTTGAATCATATTGAGTAGGAGCTAGAACAATTGATAGATTTGAGTAAAAGAATCTGCACTGAAAAAGGTATACTATGATTGCAGCCAACAAGATGGATTTGACTGAAGTACGATTTAGAGGCAATGACACCAGACAAGCTGTTGTCATGAGACAGCTATGAAAGCAAATAATCAAGTAGGGTGGAGGCAGATAGATGAATGAAAGGAAGGTATAAGTGCTAGAAAAAAAGAAGGAAATCCCCCTTTAAATCTCCATTAATTAGTCCACCTTCTTTCTCTGGCTAAGATTTCTAAATAGAATTGTGCAGTGATCAGACAGCATTTGGAATATCAGAGTCCAAGGGAGCATCTCACCTTATTTTCCTAAGAGGGAGCTGGCTCTAGGAAGATGGCGGCAAGATAAAAAGCAGGGAAGATATCAGCAAGCAATGCTGAGTGGCCCACGTAGGGTCAGGCAAAGGCTGAGGAAGTGGGTGGGTGCGGATGCCGACTTGGATAAGTGTTAGGCCGGGTTGTTTGGGAGTTAGGGAGGCAGAGATGAATTGGGCTGCTTCAGCAGAGTGGGAACCAGGGGATGAATGGATCTATGTTATGTTAGTAGGTGAGTTAAAGAGGCCCCAGAATAGAAACAGAAGTCTCAGGTGAGGGAAATTCCAGTGGAGAACTGTAGATCTGAGAGTGGTAAATTATAAGAGCTTATGGTACAATTTATTGTATAGAGTCTGGGATAGAGTAAAAAGGCCAATTAATCAATAGGCCAGGTAACTTCAATACAACCCTTAGTTGAGCTAACCACTCTGCTGGGGCCTCAAGACAAGCTGCAAATTGGACCCCTTGTGTGTTGTTGGTGGGAATGTAAAATAGTGCAGTTGTTGTGGAAAAGTTTGGTGGTTTCTCTGTAAGCTAAACATAGAATTACCATATGACCCAACAATTCCCCTCCTGGATATATACCCAGAAGAACTGAAAACAGGAACTCTAAAAGATACTTGTACACCAATCTTTATTGCAGAATTATTCACAATTGCCAAAGGTGGGGACAGCCCAAATGTCCATCAACAGATGAATGGATGAACAAAACGTGGTGCATACAGACCATTGGATGTTATTTAGGCATAAAAAAGAATGAAGCTCTGATACATCTACAAAATGGATAAAACTTGAAAGCATTATGCTAAGTGATATAAGCCAGGCAAAAAGGACAAATATAATATGATTTCACTTGTGTGAAATATCAATAATAAACAAATTCATAGACACAAATAGTAGGTTGCCAAGGACCAGGGGGAACAGGGAGTTACTGCACAGTGGTTAACAAAGTTTCTGTTTGGAATGATGGAAAAGTTTGGGAAATAGATAGTGGTGATGGTTGCACAACATTGTAAATGCAATTAATACCACTGAATTGTATAGTAAAAACGGTTGAAATTTGGAAGCACCCAAGATGTCCTTCAGTAAATGACTGAATAAATAAACTGTAGTACATCCCAGACGATGGAATATTATTCAGTGTTAGAAAGAAGTGAGCTATAAAGCCATGAAAAGACATGGAGGAACTTTAAGGCATATTATTAAGTGAAAGAAGCTAATCTGGAAAGGCTATATACTGTATGATTCCAGTGAGATGCCATTCTGGAAAAGACAAAGCTATGAAGACAGTAAAAGGATCAGTGGTTGCCAGGGGTTAGAGGGAAGTGAGAGATGAATAGGCAGAGCACAGTGGATTTTTAGGGCAGTGAAACTATTCTGTGTGATACTATAGTGGTAGATACACGTCATACATTTGTCAAAACCATAGAATGCACAACTGCAAGAGTGAACCCTAATGGACATCGGGCGATAATGATGTGTCAATGTAGCTTCATCAATTGCAACCTATGTGTGTGCCACACTGGTGGGTGGCGATAATGGGGGAGACTACCCGTGTGGGGGTGGGGCGCAATATATGGGAAATCTCTGTGCTTGCTGCTTAATTTTGCTGTGAACTCAAAACTGCTCTCAAAAGTAAAATCTATTAAAAATGGTTTAAATGGCAAATTTTGCTATATCTATTTTACCACAATAAAAGAAATTTTTAAAGACATAAACTGCAAGGCTGCTTGGAGGGTTAATGGTGAGAGAGAAAATGCAGTCTGCATCTTCCCATTGCTTCCTCTGTCTCCTCCTCAAGACAGCTGCCTCTGTTGCCCTGAGAGCACGGAAGGGACTCCTGTACCGTCACAAGTGGAGCTGCACTGCGAGGTGGCACCCTAGCAACCCCCCAGGGGTTCTTGGAGCCAGTTCCGTGGGACCTAAATAGCTTCCTCGTTGATTGGAATTAGCTCTGCTGCCAGTCCCTGCTGCTAGCATACATGTGTGGACCAGGGGAATTTTTGAAGCACTGGTTTCTGAAGCTTTTTGTTTGGTAGAATGCCAGAGAACACAGCTTTTGCTGTCATAATTGGTCTAAATTTAAATGCTCACTTGTTTTTGTTTTAAATTGGTTTGTGTGTGCATGGACACAGCTTCAGTTTGTGGGCATAGAGTATATTTTGTCAACATGGAGAGAGTGAATCAGAGTTTTTTGTTGTCTTAAACAGCCCTTGTTTTCAGTCTCGATGTCCTTATGCTTTGATAAATGTCCTCCAGCCTTTGAGTCAAGGAGAGGTTGGAATCCAACTACTTAATTGGAGGTTTTCCAGTTCACAGTAGTTAACTTTTCTGCAACTTGTCTCCTTAATTTAGAACAACATTCAAAGAATAATAAGCACTATACTTCACATCAGCTTTGGCCTATTTCTAGACTGTTATGTAGAATATTCAGAACTAAAAGACATTTATTGCCTTTCAAGAGTTTTCAGTAAGATTGTAGAGGAAGAAGAAAAGTTGTCTAGAAATTTATTAGCAATTTTCAGTCAAATTGCTAAATAGGGCCGGGCGCGGTGGCTCATGCCTGTAATCCTAGAACTCTGGGAGGCCAAGGCGAGAGGATCATTTGAGCTCAGGAGTTCGAGACCAGCCTGAGCAAGAGCGAGACCCTGTCTCTACCAAAAACAGAAAGAAATTAATTGGCCAACTAAAAATATAAAGAAAAAAAAATTAGCCGAGCATGGTGGCACATGCCTGTAGTCCCAGCTACTCGGGAGGCTGAGGCAGGAGGATCGCTTGAGCCCAGGAGTTTCAGGTTGCTGTGAGCTAGGCTGACACCATGGCACTCTAGCCCAGGCAACAGAGCAAGACTCTGTCTCAAAACAAAAAAAAAAAATTGCTAAATAGTCTGGCTTAATATTTGTCAGTGAATGCAGCATTAATTTGCGTGTTAAATCACATTACATCTGCTTCCATTAATGAAATTATTTTTAGATTTAGGCAGCCAATACAGTCTTGTGCAATATTCAAATCCTGACGTAAGAAAGAGTGCTGGCTCAATTGTATGTTCACATACTTTCCAAAACATCTTAATTCATCAATGGTCATTCTTTCAAGTTTGAGTTCATGGCTTTGGTGAGAGTTGTGAAGTAGTTAATGTATATAATGGCTGGGGAAGCAATAGCTGTTATGTTGTTGTTGTTGTTGTTGTTTTCCAGATAGGCCCTCCTCATTGTCCTATGCCAGAAAAACAATGAAATTGTCTAATTTAAATGTATTTATTACATGCCCTATGTGATAGGCAAAGTGCACTTGTGCATAGGACAGGCACAGTGCCACACGTGAGACTCTTCGAGAGCAGACAGCTCTGGCATCTTGAGACAGTCAGATTTGTGACTGCCATCACAAATTATTCCAGTAGGAGAGAAATGGAGCAAGTATCCGCAGTAATCAGCTTGGCTGTCCAGGGAGTCTTCTGACAAGGTCAGATTTTAAAAGGGCAGACACAAGTCTTACTTATTAAATTAGCTAATGACATGAGGCTCAGAGACAAGAGGGACTATGTTGGCTGACAAGGATTCAAAAGGATCTCGGCAAGCTAGAATGATGGGCCAAATCCACAAAGAAGAAAGTTACAAGGGATAATTTTAAGGCCTGGCACTTGGATACAAAAAGAACACCACCATCAGAGGATAAAGGATATATGGTTAGCAAGTATAGAAAAGTTTTAGTTGAAAATAAACTAAAGTTGTGAGTCATCAATATGGCGCAAGCTTTCCAAATGTGCATAAGCTTCCCAGAATGCTTATGCAACCCCAGACTATATTAATAGACTGTGGTATTTAGTAAGAGGAAAGTGATAGCATAAAGCATTTGGAGGCAGTACACACAGATGTCAAGCAGATGCTCTTTGGGGTCAGACAACCCTGTTTTAGAACCTAACTCCACCTCATAGTATAGTAGCTTTCATCCACCCAGATCAGGACCATGAGTGATTCATAAAAATTTCCAATGTACCTGAAACATTTTAACTTAAACTCTGAAGGTTCATTCCCTCACAAATCTTTTGATGATGGATCAGCCATTTCCTTTTAGGGTGGAGCCAGTATACATGGGTACGGCTGGATCTGTGGTTCGTGTCTGGCCTTTGTTCTCCTTTGTTTGGTGTGTGGTCTGATTGGATACAACAGTGTATGAAATCCCATCCCTCTGAATATGGAACCCCTAACTAGAGTTATTCATCTTCTCATTTAAATAAACCCCATCCTTAATGAATCATCTAAGACTTCTAGCTGTCGCTGCTGCTGCTGCTTTTTTATAATGGAGAAAGTACCTAAAGGCATCTTTCAGTCCATCTAAATCTTTCTAGAATTTTTGCATTTTTTTTTCCTTTTTTCCTTTTACAGTTTTCTTGCCCTCACTTATTTCAGCAGTGGTTGTTTAAGACTCATCTGCAATATATTTTCTCCAAGCATTCAAATTAATATTCATAAAAATGATAACTTCTTTTCTCAGTCATAGTATATCAGCTTACATAATATTTTATTAAATTACATAATTAAAATGAAAAATATAACTGCGATAAACAGGATGGGGACAAACAGTTGTCTCACATAAAACCCAAGAGAAGTAAATGGATCCTAGAGAAGATTCTGGGTACTCTGGCATCAGCCAGGCCCAGTGGAGAGCATTGGTTAATCTGGTCAGTTGATTAGCAGGTTTAAACAACTTCTTAACTTTTCTACAGCATGTTAATGTAAACCAGTGGTCCCCAACATTTTTGGCACCAGGTTTCACGGAAGACAATTTTTCTACAGGTGGGGATTGGCGGAGGGGATGATTCAAGCACATTACATTTACTGAGCAGTCAAACCTCTCTGTTAATGATAATTTGTATTTGCAGCTTTTCCCCAATGCTAGCATCACTGCCTCAGCTCCACTTCAGATCATCAGGCATTAGATTCTCATAAGAAGCATGCACCCTAGATCCCTCACCTGCACAGTTTACGGTAGGGTTCATACTCCTATGAGAATCTAATGCCACCACTGATCTGACAGGAGGTGGAGCTCAGGCAGTGATGGGAGTGTTGGGGAGTGGCTATGAATACAGATGAAGCTTTGCTTGCTCACCCGCCAGTCACCTCCTGCTGTGTGGCCAGTTCCCAACAGGCCTCAGACCAGTACCAGTCCATAGCTTGGGGGTTGAAGACTGCAGATGTAGACTAAAGAAGCTCTGCTACCTTCTAGCCTACACTACCTACTTAGTCCCTTAAGCCTCAATTCCCTCATCTGTAAAATAAGGATAGTAGAATAATAATACCTACCTTACAGGGTGTTTATGAGGTCCAAATGAGATAACAGAGTCTGTGACACAGAGACATTCTCTATAAATGTTCCTTATTATTACATTAATAGACACAGTATGTTCTGTGATAGACAAGGAGTAGATTGTTCTCCCTTAAACACCCTGATACATGAGCTGTACCCTATAGAGCAGAACTCCTGGTTTCAACTCTCCATCCTTGCCACATTGTGAGCTTTTAGCAAATGTTCCTGGAATTAATTGATGACATTACTTTTTATGGGGAATATAAAGAAACAGGATCACAATCAGAGTGAAGTCACCAGGACAGTTATTGGAACTGAGGGATGGTTTATGACTGAAGGAAGTAGAGACATGTGGTCTTAAGAGGGGCTGACTCAATAATAAAAACATTCACAGCTATATAAAGTTTGATTAAGTGGAAGAATCACTGAGGTTGTTTCTTAAGACTCCAGAAAGAGAGACAAAGAACCCTAGGACCACAGAATAAAGTTACAGGCAGACAGATTTTAGCTCAGTAGAAGTATGAATTTTAATAGAGAATTTAGAGATGAAACAGGTTCCCTTGGGAGGTAGTTAGCTCCCTGTCACAACATGTTCAAAGACAGGCAAGATGACCAACTTGGCGGTGATGGTGTAGAACAAATTCGAGATATTGTGGGAATTCAATTAGATAATGGAAACTTTTCTCAAATTGTAATGGCAGCGCAAGGAGATCAGTTATTGAGGAAACTCTACTAAGATAGAGATTGTCCTTGAGCCTTTAGACTCCCAAAGTACAGGCAGTCCTAAATGTCATTGGTTCATCTTAACTCTAAAAAACCAAATTTTCTCTTAAAATTGATTATTTATCGTCTCAAGATGTCAGAAATATTACTTAAAATGTACATACGTATTTAGTATGAGAATTTCATATCTCAAATCAAGAAGAAAGAGGCAAAGATCTTAATATTAGTATTAATACTATAATTTTCTAGAATAGGATTATTTTGCATCTCTACTACATGGAGGTTTGTTAAATGAATTTCAAATGATTTACAAATCTAGGAAGAGATGTATAAGGTTGGTAATGCTTAATAGTGCTTGGCCTGAAAAATATCAAAAATATGTTGATGGGTCCTCAACTGTTGAATAAGATCAGCTTGCTGTAGTTGTAGTTCTCAGAGTATAGAAATCTGATAGTGTAGACATCCTTTATTTTCATATTGAGGGACAAAACACAGTAACTGCTTACAGTAGTCTTTCACTCTAGATAGCTGTCACATTTTCAGAGATGTAATTTGAGCCCCAGTATATCTTTAATCCTTTCCAGGATGGAGTTTGACTCTACTTCTTGACCATTGTGTACCCATTTGCACCTATCCAAATGAGCTCAGACGTTATCAGTGAGTGAGTCATACCACTCGGATGCTCTGACAGGCAAGGTGGCCTTCAGCTGGTCCTGGGATGTGGTAATGATGGATTATCTTGTCTCTGTCCTGATTGGTCGGTGCTGGCCAGCTCGCATTCCAGTTGGTTAGTACCTGTGCTGAACCAGCTGTTAGATCGATTCAGTGTCACCACATTAGAATCTTCTCAAGGAGCTAAATACCCTGGAAATGGACAGGCTCCCCTTTGTCTCCTTCTGATTTAATTGGTCTGAGGTGGCGCCAGCTTTCTCGGACAGTGTTTTTCAAACCATCTGTGTAAATGGCCAGCTGTTGTTGTTTGTTTGTTTTAAGTTCCAGCCTGATGCTTTTGTAAAATTCAAAATGACATGATTGGATAGCGTGGCAATGTCAAGTTACTCTAAAAGTTTCTAAACACAGAAGTATTTATCTTGGACTGCTGATAGTTTGTAGGTTGTACTTTTAAAAGCACTGATTCTAATACAAGGCCAGAGTGACGAACCACAGGCTTAAAGACTTTTATCAAATATCCTGTATCTCAGACATTGTCTAATGGTCTCAGGGAAAAAAGGTGACTCAGATCCAGGTTTTGTCCTCAATGAGCTCACATTTGAGTATGCACAAGGCGACTGCAACTAGCTTGCATTCAAACCATTATGGTGCAATTTAGTGAGTGTCATAATAAATTCATGTCCAGGGTGGGGTTGTAGGAAAGGTGTAGGAAAGGTGAGTCCCAGGATTTCCATAAGTTTGGAATGAGGCTTAACCATTTATGTTTTTTAAAAGGTCTCCCTTAACCCACCTTGTTAAAGCATAAATAGGGTAGATGAGTAGACACATAATATATTCTCAATAAGTGCATGTTTCGTGACTAGGAGGTGGTTTACTGTATGTACTTTTTTATAATAGCCATGTCACCATGCTAGCATATATTAACATGTACATGAAGAATCATTGCCATTATGTTCCATTATATTGACCCAGTTCACATTTAGTCACATCATGTCCCAAACATTGTAACTAAAGCGGAATCCTTGAGACTCCCTTAAAACAGAGAGGTAAGAGTCAAAGCTGTTCTTCCTTAAAGCTTGGTGTGGGCAGAAGCCTTGCTAGGTTTTAGTAATATACCAGCCACTCAGACACTGACTGGGTTGCCGGATAATGACCCTCAGGATCCATCTTTCACTTGTACTCAAGTGGCTGGAAATAGTTTACTGTGGCACCTCTGCCTTTAAAAGGCACTGGGGACTTATTATTTTAATCCTTGTACAGCCTGATTTATCCCTTCAAACATCTGTCAGCTGTGCTTTGTCTTGAAATTGGTACTGATGCTGCTGCTGATTTTTCAACAGCAGCTGGGAGACGTTCATTAGACTCTCAGAGGGTGTGTATGGCTGTAATATTTTCTTTTACTAATGATCTCTGAAGCATTAAATATTATGCATCCCATGTCTACAGGAAATCTTGAATTTTTATTTCCCTGCTTCAACACTCAAAGCATTAGGTTTTACTCAATTAGCTAAATTATTAACAGTTCAGTCACTGGGTCCTGGAGATATAAAAGAAAAATGGACTTTAAGTTCCTGGGTTAAATACTTGTTATTTAACTCAGGGAAGAGAACATGGCCCATTCTCTGCAGCAGATAGAAATAAAAGCCAAAGCACCATTTTTCTTAAATGACATCCAAATTAATTTGTCAATACAACATCCCTTGATTTAGCTCTCACTCATTAAGCTTGATTTAGCTTTCACTTGCTTTCTACTCCCACTTCTTTCTACACCTCTTTCTCTACTCAGAATAGAGGAGAAGTTCTTTTACCCTTTTTCCTTCCTCAACTTCTCTGTCTTCCTTTTGCCTTAGCCATTGTTGGACCTCTTATTAGTCTGCTCGAAGATTTAAAGATCTTTCACTTGATTTTTGTTTATATCCCTGGCCATTTACTTCTCCTAGACAGTGTAGACCTAGGCAGCAGCATTTTAGACTATATTTGAAGCATTGAATATTCTCCATCAAAAAATAATCTGCCCCTCTGGCCTCATTTATTGCTATGCTTCCATAGTTATTTTTTTTTTCTTCAGGTTAATTTATTCAGGCTACTTTGGGAGGGAGGGGCGGTTGAGGGTACAAAGGTAACTCAAGTAAAAATTTTGAATTTTCTGTAGTTATTTCTGGTAGTGGATGAGTAGGGTTGGGAGCCATGAGGTGATAAGATACTATGGACCAATTTTAAAATTTTATGTAAGCCAGGACCTAAGTATGGAATCTATTAAAAGATAAAGAAACAATCTAAAAAAATGATACAGTGGCTTTTGTGTTGCAGAGACCTCCCCCAATATTCCTCCACACTTGCTTTGCCTTAAACCAAAGTAACAGACCGCTCCTATGACAGGCAACCAGCAGGGCTGCCCCCTCTGAAGACCGGCTCTGGGGCGCCGCTCACAGGTGGAAGTGAGACTATCTAGCACATTTCCCCACCGCCATAAGGCAGGTTCTGTAAGCCGGCCAGACCCTCTGTCGAATGAGATGAATTTCTATAGCATACAGATGACACAGCTTTATGATTTGTATGCCAGACCTTGAGCTCTTTGAAGGAAGGATTTGTGTCGTATTCATCTCTGTATCTTTCTGAAATATTGAAAAGCAGCGTCATATAATGGAAAAGAGGTAGTGTATGTAATTAGGCAACCAGGGTCTCAAACCCAGAATTTGATCCCTCCAAGCCTCAGTTTCTTCATCTGCACCATGCAAATAATGCCACCTCACCCAAAGACCCAAATCACCATGCAATAAATGGCCCTCCTCTGGAATCTCCCTCCTACAGTACATTGTATGCAGCTCTTGCTCAAAAAATATGGCTGCTCCTCCCTGGGAGGTGGGTTTTTTTCCCTTTGCTTTGTTCTTTGGTCCTATTCATCGTTTTATTCCTATTCCCCTTTTTTTACCATTTCTATTTTCCTTAGTTTGCCCTTTTTTCTTTTCGATTTCTCACATATTTACACCTTAAATCTCAGAATTGGACTCAGTTCTTGCAACCAGTGGGCATTCCCTAGGCTGGCTCATGCCACTTCAGGCTAATGATATCATTGACCTTTATCATAAAACAAGGAATAAGTCGCCCCACCCCACTGCCCACCCACTTGGGCCAGCAGATTGCGCATTTTCCTGGAATTAGATTAGCTATTGCACAGTTAAAATCCTCCCAACCTGACAGCAGGACTATTACCTGCATGCTTCCTATTTGATTGCTTCTGCTTTTTTCCCCCAGAAGGTATTATCATGAATAGTTTTACAATGGAGTCTATTTACCATATTTACAATTCTTCCTGCCTGCCTTTGTTGCTTTTCTTAAAACACAGTTCCCTACATCTCTTTCAAACAGCCTCCTTTCCAACACCATATCTTGCTTGAGGCTCCAGGGGATGAGAACAGATGTGAAATTCTCCTGCAGTTAGAAGATATCAGCGCCACTGTGGTTCAACCACCGATATGAACCAGCAGATAATTACAGTTTAAAATTAGTATTTTAATGAACCAGTCTTAGCAAATGTAAAGTGAAATCTCCCAGGCATCCAAGAAACAAGCAGGAGGGAGGACATTAACTAAGAAGTCCAACAGACGGATGGTCAGCAGGTGCTAGTCTGATAGAGTTGGATGTTCCCGTTTTTATGTCTTGCGTGAGGGGGAGGGAAGCCCATATTTAAAGGTGAACAGAAAGGCCTAAAGAGCCATGTCAAAAATTCTAATCAATCATAGACGTGAGGCCTCAATCCAAGAACCTCAAATTAATTATCAGTGCAAAATATGGGGAAATAAATTCCTTATCCACTTAAACCTAATGTCAAAGTTCTCTTTTTTCCTTTCAGAAATTAATGGTGGTATTAAATATTTATGTGGCCTGATATCCAGCAGCAATTGTTAACAATACCATAAACTGTTTCAGCAAAATAGAAATTTTAGAAACCAGATGTTGGTGAAAGGATTGTTGAACTGTTAAGGTTTATTTTTTTAAATGATTATAGTGCTAAGTATATATTTTACTAAAGGCTTGGATCTTATACAGCTTATACAATTAAAGGAAAACCCACAGGTAATACTGAAAATGGCTTGAATGCTGGATTAAAATGGACTATTAGATACATCCCTGTACAGGTAATAAAGGGAGTTTGGCTGTTTATTTTCCAGAGTTCACTTGCTTAGGGAACCTGGATTAGTTGCTTAAACTCTTTGTGCCCTGATCTCTCATCTGCAAAATGAGGTTATTACCATTTGCCTTACGTGGCTTACTGGGAAGTAGGGAAACAGAATTCGGTGATGCCCTCAAACGGCACAGGCCAGCACAAAGGCACACGAAAGGAACAACATTATATTATTACATGAAGCATGCATTGAGGAAGCCCTAACACATACCTCCTTTTATATTCTACTATAGCCTCCTGCAGAATTTTCAATTAAAGATTGCTATTAACAAGAAAATATATATGATTCCACAGCTGGTGCTTTTCTGTGGAGCCTGGCTGGGATCAGGTAAGAAAGTTACTCACCGCAAGCTCTGCCTCAGTTTAATTCTTGCAGAAAACACCCTCCTGCTAGCAACTACCACTCTCAGAGGCCTGGCCCAGTAAGGGCTGCCCTGCCTCCCACCCCTGAGTCAGGCTAGCTCCATTAACCTATTTCTCTAACCCTATTCATCTGGTTGCGCTGCTGCTCCTAGCTCACCTCCTGCCATCCCCTGCACTGGATGCTGCTTTAACCGGGAGTAGCTTCTAGATAATGCACAAAGCCAAGAGGGAAATGCCTTGCCTCTTCTTCCCCAGCCCTATTAAGGGTGATTCTTTTTTTTTTTTTCCTTTTATTTCATCATATAATGGGGGTACAAATATTGTTAGGGTTACATACATTGCCCCTACCACCCCTCCCCCCCCACGTGCCAGAGCTTCAAGCGTGTCCAATCCCCAGGTGGCGCGCAGGGCACCCATTATGTAACTCTACACTTCCTCCCCCCTCCCGCCTGCCCTCCATCCGACAAAAGATTTTTTTTTTTTACATTTTGGATACATTGTATAACTTTGCCTCTCCCTAAGAAGGGTTAGAGGTATGCCCTTCCC
>CAUYPO010039144.1:0-17742 GCA_963574435.1 Cheirogaleus major
CACCTGAACACGGCTTCCTCAGACACACCCGGCCCGAGCCCTCGCTCCTTGCAGATCACCGCCAACAGGTTATCTCATCAGAGAGCGCGTCTCTGACCACGCACACACACTCGTGACACACCCACACATTCACACACTCACACACACACACACACACACGAACTACTCCTTCCCCTTTCCCCTGCTTTATTCTTCACGACGCCATCCTCACCACGTGCAAGCAGAACAGGTGCCACCTCAGCTCCAGGAGGGCCGCAGCACCCTGGCAGTGTGTGTCCTCAGCCTGCCGTGGCCTCCAGGACGTGGTAAGATGCAGCAACCACGTGTGGAACCGACACATGCACGCACAGCCCAGCGAGTGGACACTCGAGCATTCGTGGGTGTGTGCTCTGAGTCAGGCCGGGGAGTCAGCTCAACCCCACCCCCTCGCTTGCCAACTGCGTGACCTTGGGGACCATGATATACCTCTCAGAGCCTCTCCAGTGGATTGTAAGCAGGGACATTGACGGAGCCTCCTGGGCTGTTGCGAGAACCACACTGTGCAGGGTCCCCAGACCGCCAGGCAGACCAGCCGCTGCCCCACCCCAGGCCAGCTGCATGGCTGTGCCAGCGTCCCTGCGCCCCAAATGAGGTCCAGGTCACAGCCTGCGGGTTTTGCATATGCTCACTGTGCCCCCACCCCGCACCCAGTAATCAGCGCTGCTTAATAAATCCTGCTGGCCCGGCGCGGTGGCTCACGCCTATGATCCTAGCACTCTGGGAGGCCGAGGCGGGAGGATCGCTTGAGCTCAAGAGTTTGAGACCAGCCTGACGAAGAGCGAGACCCCATCTCTACTAAAAATAGAAAGAAATTAGCCAAACAACTAAAAATAGGAAAAAATTAGCCGGGCACGGTGACGCGTGCCTGCAGTCCCAGCTACCCGGGAGGCTGAGGCAGGAGGATCGCTTGAGCCCAGGAGTTTGAGGTTGCTGTGAGCTAGGCTGACGTCACGGCACTCTAACCTAGGCGACACAGTGAGACTCTGTCCCAAAAAAAAAAAGACCTCTGTGACCAAATAGAAAAGTGAAAACCATGACCCACTCAAATACTCCTTCAACTCCTCTCAGCAAGGGGAGAGAGAGGAGGTCACCGTGCAGCAACACAGAGTGTCCACCTTGACCACAAAGTCACCATGTTCTTCCCAGTCAGTGGCTGTTAGCGTATCAAAAAGGGGAACAGAGAGCAAATGGCCATTCACATCCAACGATACTCACAATTCTGTCCATAATTTGGGGAAAGTGCATCTACAGTGGTGAAATCATTGCTCAAGAAATTCCAAAACCTCACCAGAGTGTAAACTGTTGCTTCCTTTTCCCAAGAATTCTCTTTAATTGAGTATTAAAGAGGATTAATAAGGATTAATCAATAGTGATATATGAGCATTTTTTGTAAAGTTAACATTTTTTAATAAATGTGCTTCAGAATACTCGAGAACTAGTTTTTCTGAACAATTTTTAATGATCCAGCTCCACACTAAGATATGTATTCAGAAAATCTGTGGACTTAGAAGGGGCATTAGCTATCATCAAATCAACTTCTACACTTCACAGAAAAGAAAAGTGAAACTCAGGAAAATGATTTTGTTTTTGTTTTTCTAAAACTTGAGAATGAGAGGCAAGGTTGGGGAATGGTTTCTGTTAGAGACTCCCCTCCTAAACTGTTACGAATTGACTGCTGCACTTGTTTCAGACATTCTCATTTCTGATCACTATCTTTGTTAGGTCTATCTATTGAGTCCTAGGAGAATGTCAGGAAATGTTTAATGTTGAGTTGGTTAAAAAATTAAAACAATCTGGTTTACTCTGTATCAAAGTACACTTGGCTTGCTTCCATTACACCATTATGAAATTGCTTAGAAGTTTGTTAGGTGAGTATGCTCAGAGACTGGGATAGAGATTATATAGTTCAAATACAGTTGAAAAAAAAATCTCGATCTAATTTAGCAAAACTAGTCATATGAGATGGGAAGAGAAACAACAAGATGAGCAATATTAGAGCCTGCTAAACTTTCTGACAAATGTACACTAAATCCTTTAAAATGTAAAGTCCTTCTGAATGAGACACATCACCTCCAAATATTAAAAAAGAACTCATATATGTCTCTTGCGGCCATAGTTACAATGAATTTTATCATTCTGAAAATCCTGTGCTATTCATTTCAACAATGGATTTCTTTTATGAGTCAACTGTATTGTAAATACTGCAAAACCTCAGAGAAAGTTTCACACAGCAAAGACCATTTACATACACTAATTTGGCAAAACTGCTTTCCAAATCACAATGTTTTACAAAGGCCATATTCTATTTTTCCTTTAGTGCTTTTTTGACAGTTGGAAATGGGCACAAATTGTAATTTCCTTGTATCTATTTCCTACTTTAGTCGTGTCCAGTAAAATCATTCAAACAACATGACAAATAAAAGGCAATAATGAAAAGTGTTTGCAATCTTCTGAGCGCTATAATGCACACTGAATGTAAACAGTAGCCAGTGACTTTTTCATATATATATGCACATATATATGAACTGTATGTATGTCTGATGACTGCTAAGACAGTATCTAAGTATATTTAAGGATCCTGCAATAAAAATGTTAATGTAAAATGGTGTACATTGATCCGGTAATTCTCAAAGCTCCCAGAATACCTTTAATTTACCTTAATCGAGAATTGCTTTGAGAAAAATAATGCAAGACAATGAAATCTGACAGCAGGTTACAGTGTATTCTTGTAATCATGAAAGCAGAACAACAAAAAGATATCATATGTAAGGCCAATGGCAGCTAAGGCTATCAAGTTTTTTGTCAAATAACACTCCACAATGTGAAAATTATGGGAGAAATAGGCAATTAATTACAAGGAAGAGAAAAAGTCAATTATGGCAATTATGAAAACAGACACACAACATTTCAGAAATGCCTGACTGAACAAGGCCACAATATACTTCAAGTCATGAGAAAGAGAAAATTAACCAGTGTTTGCACGCACTATGTGTGTTTTGTTAACAAAGTGATTTTGATTAAGTTTATGGTCACACTGCAGGATCACAAGACTTCACAAAGAGGATTACTTTAAATATGAAATCTTTCAACTGTAAAACTAATCATTTCTGAAGGAGGCTGGATATTCAATATTTCTCTAAATTGGAGTTCTTCCTCACGCGTGCTCTCGCTCTCTTGCTCTCATTCTCTCTGCCTCTTTTTTTCTCCAGATTGCATGAAGCTTCATTTTCCCATAAATGGGTAACTACGCATACCCCTAAAGAACAAAAACTAATATCTTAAATGAAAATAAATGCAATTTTTCACTTCACGTTAGTACTTTCATAAATTTAATATCCACTCTTCATTATCCAGAGAGCTACATAACATAAAAGACATTTTCTTCCCTATTCTTGTTTTACAGATGGAAAAAAAAATCACTAATATAATTGACTTGATATCTTCTCTGTGGGACCCAGAAATCTTAATAACAGCGGTGGCACATCCAGTTCATTTAGATGCCACTACAATAGAGCTATAGTCAGAAAGAAAACTATGGAGTTTAGAGATTGAGATAGGAAGTTTACAGCTTTTCTGACTCACTGTACAGGGAGAACTTGCTAAAGAATTAACCTTATTGGACACTATTCTACTACCTCTTACTTCCCAAGAGGTTACTGGCATTGATTTAAGCACACGTGACCTTTGAAACTTCTTTAGGATGTCTGAGCATTGCTACTTGTAGTAAGCCTGATATATATTAATAAAAAGTGACCAGGCAGAAAGACAGAGAAAGAATTGAGTTCAGAAAGTGGAGGTATGTATTATAAGTGATAACATTTAACTGTTTCAGTTTATTCATCATTTTAGTAGTTGTTACATAAAAATTCTCATTATCCTCTAGATTTCATAACAAATATTCAGGATGTAATATAATTTTTCGTATTGAGAAAAATGAAGCTCTGCTCAGTGGAGAATGTCATCTTAATAGTAGGCACTATTCACAATATTATAATGGGTAAATGGAAACTAATTCAACATAAATATATATATATATGATTTGACAAGTATGTTAAAATTCAGGCTTTGAAAAACAGCTCTACTTCAGGCTTGCTCGCTTTCCACCTCTTTTTAAATAAAAATGTTAGCTATCTTCTATACCATTTATAAAAATTAACCATTTTATGAATAAATATATTAAAGACTAAAGGCAATTTAAGGTTTTACCTTAGACTGCAAAAAAATTCATCTAATAGGTATTTTGTAGAATTCTAAATTTTTATAATTTCTCACATAATTATACAAACTATTCAGAAAGCACAATAACATCTGGTGTTTTTTGCTCTCATTTTGAAAAAGAATCTTGGTAGAAATATAATGAATGTTTTTTCCTTGACATTCACCTACTTTTATTTATTTAGAATGATAACTTTACTACAGGGGAATTATTCACAAAAGTTGAATTTTCATCTAATAGTTTTAGAAGAAAAGCATGCTTATGTGTTTTTTCCACAACATAAAAAATTATAATAAACAAGGAAACATTCTTAGGTAGATTCATTTTTAGATAGATTTTTTAAAACACAGATATTAGTAACTAGTTATATTTTAAAAATTTATATATATCATATAAAATATGAAAATTTAGTGATTCACATGATAAAAAGTTTTTGGGTTTGGGGGGCTATTTTTGGGGGGGGGCTATTTTTTTTTTTGAGACAAGGTCTCTCTCTGTTGCCCAGGCTGGAGTACAGAGGTGCAATCGCAGCTCACTGTAATCTCAAATTCCTGAGTTCAAGCAATCTCCCACCTCAGCCTCTCTAGTAGCTGGAACTATAGGTGCATTCCACAATGCACAGCTAATATTTTTTTATTTTTTGAATTGCTTAGGCTGGTCATATTGCTTAGGCTGGTCCTGAACTCCTGGCCTCAAGTGATCATCCTCCTGCCGTGGCCTTCCAAAGGGCTAGGATTACAGGCATGAGCCACTATGCCCCGCCAATAAGGTTTTATTTTTTGTAATAGATAAAAATGTTTAAAATATTCCGTAATTATGCAAAATATTTGTCAAGTATCTAAACCTCTTTTATAATTTGCTTGTTTTTATTTACTTCAGAAATGTTACTAATAACTATAATAACTACTCTGTTCATATATTTCACTTCTAAAACTTTTATATAAGAGGGAAGGACTATGGCAAATGTAACAACAATAGCAACATCAATACTAACAAAAATTGCTTTATGTATTCACTATACCATGTATCAGGTATACTACTCTTTAAATGCATTACCCCATTTAATGTTCATAGCAATCCTAAGAGGTAGGTAGGTACTCCTATTATTCCTGTTTTGGAGACAAAGAAACTGAGGATCCTAGAGATTACACAATGGGAATTTAAACACTTCTCCATCCAGAGACAAATGCCGTGAGCTAGAATAGGTAAAGACAACCATTTCTGACAAACGTCCTATTGGGTTCTCCTTCTGCGGTTTTGGGCAAGACACAGAAACTTTCCATTTCCCAGATTTTTCCTACATAAATTAGAGCAGAAAAGAAAGAGAATAAAGAAGAACTCTAAGGCCGGGTGCAGTGG
Source organism: Cheirogaleus major (assembly GCA_963574435.1). Classification (NCBI taxonomy): domain Eukaryota; kingdom Metazoa; phylum Chordata; class Mammalia; order Primates; family Cheirogaleidae; genus Cheirogaleus; species Cheirogaleus major. The sequence goes on from CAUYPO010039144.1 coordinate 5,615, forward strand.
CTCGTACCTGTAATCCTAGCACTCTGGGAGGCCAAGGCTGGTGGATTGTTTGAGCTTAGGAGTTCAAGACCAGCCTGAGCAAGAATGAGACCCCATCTCTACCAAAAATAGAAAAAATTAGCCAGGCATGGTGGTGCATGCCTGTAGTCCCAGCTACTCGGGAGGCTGAGGCAAAAGGATCGCTCGAGCCCAGGAGTTTGAGGTTGCTGTGAGCTAGGCTGATCCCACAGCACTCTAGCCCGAGCAACAGAGTGAGATTCTGTCTCAAAAAAAAAAAGAGTTCTATGCAGGCAGCTTAGTGAGTAACTCTTGAATTTTCATGGGGATATTCAGAGCAAATAACTCCCACCATGGCAGGGGCTTTCACCTAAAGAGGTAGGCATGACCAAACTAAGGAATAAAGGTATAGAAAGGACAGTCACTATCTAGGTCATGCAAGGACCCTGGGTTAAAGTCAGTAATCAGGAAAGACAGTGATTGGGGCATATATTCATGTGGGCCCCTAAGCATCAGAATCAGAGCGTCAGCAAAGCAGAACCAGGACATGGGACGGGTAGAGGAACTTGATGGCCCCATTCCCTTATGCCTTATTAGACATCACCTGGGCTTTTGGGCACTGAGATCAAAGATCTGACTCTGTGTTTGAGATGTGTGGGCACAGAGAATAGGATATGTGTAGAATGGTACTCACTACAAATATTGCTGAGAAGAAAATTTGCTTTTCCGAAGACTTGAAGAATGAAATCTAAGCACACTCCTGCCTCAGGGTGTCGCGCTTCTCACCTGTCTCTTGCTGAACTCCTCTTTCCCAGAGAGTCACCTTCTCAGAGTCCCCCCTTGACTATACTACTTAAAACAGTAGAGATTCTACCCCACACCATACACAGATCACCTTATAGACCCTTGCCATGACATGTTTTTTCTACATAATACTTATCACTATTGATTTATTTTACCTATTATTATCCATCCATTTATTGACTCTCTCCCTACTAGAATGTAAGCTCCCTAAAAAAATAACCTTATCTTTGTTGTTGCCTGCTGCATCCCCAGTGTGTAGGTCCATGTCTGCAATACACTAGGGACTTATAAATGGTTGTCTAAATAAAATATAAATAAATTTCAAAGCAACATTGTCCAAATGCCATTTTTCATTTTCTAGAGTTTTAAGTTTTATGTGCTGCTACATGTGCTATTATACTAATTTAGAGGTGGATAAATTGGTAAATAACATAATATAATCAAAACTAGTGACCTTGAAACTTGTGAATTAATTCAGGCGTAAATACTGCTCAAAATGTAAAACTAGAGTGTTTTGATAGTTTTATAGAACACTGACAAGGCAAACTACAAGATATGCTCTATTTCACAAAGTAAGGGAGCCTTTGGCACATCTCTAGAAGACTAGAGTTATTGGTTAATCACTGAAAAACAATACTCTCTTTGGATTGTTTTTTCCTGGCTAAAAATAAAAAGATTTTTAATGTTAGGAAATTTACCAGAAAACTGATCTACCAGAGAAAACCAAGTATATAATCAGAAATTTACCCTTACAAAAAATATTGGAATTAATTTTAAAACTCTTGTGTTTGATATATAATTCTTAAGGTAATTTTAGGTCCCTAAGCTCAGGACATTAATAAAAATATATTTTTAAAACATTCTTATTTAAAACAAAAGAAAAGATACAGGAAACTGAGGCATATGAAGATTAAATGTTTTTCTTCTAGACAATAAATTCAGACAAGATTCTGGATTTATAAGAACTGAATTTTAATTTAAATCAAACTAAGCACTCTTGTTAGAAGACTAGTATATCTCCTTTAAAACAAAATGAAATGGTGCTATTTAAAACAAAAGTAGTTTGTTTGTTTTATTTTTAAGCTGTAAAAAGAAAGGAGAGATTTTCCAACATAATTAAAGATTTGACAATAATTAAATTATATATAATATGCCCACTTCACAGAACATGAAGAAGTCCCATGATATGATTTAAAAATCTGAATTAAAGCCCCTTGGTTTCTTATTCAAAATGTAAGGGTTAACTAAAGTACATTTTAATGCATAAACAGAGAAATTACCAAAGAAAAATCTCTAAGAAAAACTTAACGTGGAAGGGTCCAGCCCAATAAGCTATTATAGCAGAATACAATTATTATAAAAACTAATATAATAATTGTAAGGGTAAGATGACGACTCAATCATGGACTTATAGAAAAACAAAACAGAATAAGTAGACCAGAAACAGATCTTAAAGCTTACAATGATTTCAAATAAGATTTTTTTTTTCCAAAGGAGCATTGTAAATAATTAGGGAAGGAAAGACTGTTCAGTGCATCATTTGGGAATAAGTAATTCACAATTTTGAAAGAAAAATCTAGTTAGAACCTTGCCTTAGACCACAACCTCATATCATTTACAGATGATTTAAAGGTGAGATTTTCAGACTACATTCTTCTTTTTGGAAACATTCAGCTAACTTGGAAGTGTTTCAGGTCTAAAATCAACTAATAGCATTCTTTTCAAATTTAACTCAAAATTAACTTAATACAGATATTTCACTAACCTTTATACTATTTTCTAATAATATGCTTGAATAAAAAAATAGAAAGTAACTTATTGATTAAATAACAGGTTATTTAATTTGACAGCTTTTTTAAAAAAAATCTATGTGCATATAACTCTTGGTTGTAAATTTGTAATATGTTTTAATCAGACCCTCTTCTGGCAAAGCACGACCTGGTTTGTATGACAGAATTAAAATATAATGAAATTTCATGGTAACTTAGTACTCTTTGATATTTCACCACCTAAGTAAGTTTGAGAACCACCTGACTGAAGAATAGATATAAAATAGGAACAAGAGGCACAAACTCCATAAAAATCAGATAAAAATCCTAGGAAAGGAAACAACCTTTTAATTTGAAATATAAAGGGATAATAATAGAGAAAAAGATCTACAGATTTGGTTATATAAAATTATGAATAAAAAACCTGTATGTTAAGAAACTATTAAAGACCAATAAGCAGACCTGAGGTACATTTGTTACAAAAATGACACAGAGTTAATATGCCTAATATATAAAGAACATGAACTAATGAATAAAAGCCCTGAGGCAAAGAAAATGTAGAGACAATTCATATAACAGAAATAATTAGTCACAAACAAACATGGAGGAGAAATTATCAGTTTAGTAATTAAAGAAATTCATATTTAAAAAATAATAAGGCAGTGTTTTGCCTATTAAATAAACAAAATCTAGCTGATAATATTCAAATTGACCAAGGGGAAAAGGAAGCAGTATCCTCAATTATCCTTGGCAGCATTATCCACACATTTCTATATATCAACCCTAAAAGAAATAATGCAAAATATAAAAAAAAGCCGTCTCCATTAAAATGTTCCTCAAAGCTTTTTATTTATAATAGTGGAAGAAATGACAGGGGTGTCCAAAAACAAGGAAAGATGGGGCATCCATTAAAGATGACCGTCATGACGTGGCAAGGTAAGAAAAATACACTTACACTGAAATGTTAACTGACCAAGTACTGGATAGCAAATTCACCATATAGTAGAAAGGACCAGAATATTTATCAAATCAGAACAGTTTGTTGTTTTTCAGATGAAAGGATTATGAATAACATTTTTTTCTGTTTCTAAATATTCTGTAATTAGGTTATATTACTTTCATGACTTTAAAATAGATAAATAAAAGTTAGGGTATAAAAGGTGAAAACAGTATTACTTTACCACCGTATTAGAGCAGTACATTAGAAGAACTACTTTTGGTTCATGTTTTCTTTCAAATCACCCATTATAACCCAAGCTGTCTTTTCTTACTCTACCACTTGTCAGACACACCCAGATGGAATGTTCCATATTTCTGTGCCTCTGGTCTCTGCTCAGAACGTGAACTATCACTGGGGCTCAGTATTTAACTTGGAGGGCCTACAGTTACATACATTTAAAATACTAACACACAAACTACCTCTTTCTGAAAAAATAATCATGGCCATCCTTAATTTTTTTTACAGATAATTAAACAATTGAAAATGATTAATTGCCTTTTTAATGGATTTAGCAACCTTTTGGCGGAGATTCCATCAATTAACTACAGTACTGTACTAGTTCTGATATTGCATCTTCTACAGTGCATGTAAGAATATGCACAAGGGGCTTCTATAAACCAAAGATCTGTGCCATATATGCATGACCATGTCTCCTAAACTAAGAGTTCCCAGCATCCTTTCTACAATGACAATTTAGAGTTCTGCATTATGACCTGGAGCACCATGAGCCACAGCTACAGGGTGATGGGGATAAGGAGATGGACTATTAAATCTTTCTGAGTTGAAAATGTGTGGCTGTTTTATATAGCTCCTGCCCTGTCACAATATTCCTGTGACCATCAGGATTTAGATCTGTAATTACAAGAAGGAACCTGATTTTCACCCTAATTACTGATAGAGACAGTGCCTATAATCACAGTAAAAAGCAAAGACTTGAAAAATGGGAGTTTGCAAGAGGTGAGTGTTCTAGTCTCTAGTGGATTAACTGGTTCAAAGTAGACCTTCCAGTTTTCCACTTCGTTACAGGGTGCTGAAAATGTCACCAAGCATAAGCACTACTATCCTTGCCATGAATCCTCTTTGGTAAGGAAATAAATCTGTTTTAACAGAAATAGAAACAAGCTTTTTCATGGTTTTCAGCAAACATGAGATTATTATGTACCAAGTGCCCTCAGGATTGTATAAATGCAATCCCCTACTCCAACAGAGACCTTTGCATCTTTTGTTTAAAGCTACAAGCATTGCTTAATACACAAATGGATTATATTCTTAACCAACTACCTTTAAAAACGCTTACCTCTGAGAAACCTGTTTTTGTTCATTTTGATTATAAAACTGGAAGTATGTATCTATAAAAAGTCTTAGAACTGATAAAAAAAAGAATAACCTATGCCCCACTATTGTTATATACTTTCTAAAGCATATAACTTCTTGTATAACAATAGTAACAGTAAAAAAAAAAAAAAACAAAAAAAAACCCTACCTGCATAATGCAAATGCTGCAATGAAAAATACCAGAACCTGTAGTGCTCCCTGTGGGAGGTGATAGAGACGTAGGGTGTAAAAGTGTAAAAAGTAAGGCATTTGGGGACAATTATCTTGAGTTCTGTGAACAAATAGAGAATCCAGGTCCGAGAAAGGGAGACTATGTTGCCAGAAGTTGTGAAAAAGTTGTTTAGCTTCTATCTTCCTCCTTTTCAAGCCTGCTCTATTACAGCTCTATAGAAACCTTACACTGAACTGTTAATAACCCTTGCCTGGGGGTAGCAAGGTTGTGGAGAGGTGGGGGCCCAGTATTAAAGTATTGGGCCCAGCATTGTCACTACTACTCTGCCTCTATTCCCACCAAATTGTTGGGGATGGAGTCCAGAAGTTACTCTTCTGCCCCTAGATTTCTTTCAATAATTTCTAACAGGTTGCTCTGACATGTGCATGTCTGCACTAATTACATGTGACATTAGATTGGCTTGATCTGTGACAAAATTCAAGAGCATTATAATAAAGCAATATAACAAAAGGCAGTAGGAATGATGCCAAGGGGAGGCTTGGTGGTGCTTCTGCATGCCTACGATCTCCTTCACGCCTCCCTCCTGCCCAGTCAGCCACCCTAACAAAGAGACATTTGCTCTGCTCTGCATATGGAGCTTTAAGATATCAGACCTATCCAGTTAGCTCAGCACAGCCCAGTCTATACCTGTTGTCCCATTAAGAGCATCCCCATTGCCTCTCACAGCATCCTGTTTAGATGATAAATTTTATGATCACCCTACTGAGCCTTCTCTTTGAACCATGTTGCCACTCCTTAATTCCTCCCATATAGCCATACAGTGAAAATGGCTAAGAACAGACAAAGATCACTTGGAAAGCAACAGAGAAGACTCCCTAGGAAATATAAGAGGAGAGATGTGTCAAAACTGATAGTCCTCAATTTGTTTCTTTATTTGATTTCCAGGGAAGCGTATTTCTCCACATTGGGCTGGTACAAAATCAAAGAGTATGCCTACTTGTCATTAGACAAAAAGCATAGAATCTACTTTCAATTCACTTTCCTTGAGATTGTATTTCTGAAACACAGTATCTCTCACTTACATCTTTCCTACTAAAGTCAATGAGTATTCTGAGCATACGAATGGTATACCTTTACTTTATTACATCTGCAATCATGTAAAGATCAAAATATGTTTCAGAACAATCAGGCAGACCAGTGCTGTCCAATATTAACTTAGTAAATTTCACACAATGACAGAAATGTTCTATGTCAGCACTGTTCTACAGGATGGCAACTAGCAACATGTGATTATTGTCCACTTGAAATGTAGCTAGCACAACTGAGTTTTAATTATATTTAAATTAAGTAATAAGGAGAAGTGGTTTGGTTAAGTCAGAAAATTAGGATAAAGAAGATCCACCTCCTGTTCTTTCCCTGGAGTCTTGATGAGAAAAGGCACTAGATTCCTCATCACAGCAGATACTGTCTGCTATGGAACCTTCCTTCCTCACAGAACCAGCAATGCCTTGGCCAGGCCCCTATTTCTGGTAGTATAACAGGGACAGTGTCAAGCACAGAAAAGACTGGCCTTAGGTTCCAAAGACTAAGAGGGAGAGGTCAACTGGGGCAATGAAGCCTCTCCAATTCTTGGGGTCTTCGTTTCTTCAGCAAAACCATGTGAGGTTTAATCTAATGTCCTTTCCAGCACCTTTGGGAAATTTCCTATTTGCTCTCTGAGAAATGGTCATCACCATGACAAAGAGGCCATGATGGGCCATTTTACTGTCAGAAATGTGTTTAGTTCTCACCTAGAGATAGGGAAACATAGTGCAATTTGTCACTCTGATACCTAAATATTCCTAAAGGAAAGAAGAGTTTTATGCTTAAAATATCTAAAAGACCATTTATTTCAATGCTTATTGCAAAGGACATTACTAGTGTAAAGCCCTACTCATTGTGTGTCTTTTCTTCTGTATAATTAAAATATTATTTTAAAAGATTTACCAAATCAGAAAAGGCAACAGGCCTTTTCATACATTTGTTAAAAATTGTTAATCACATTTATAGTACTTTTACTTAGTATACTTTTTTAATATGAACAATATTCATTGAGTAAGTAGTTTCATATACTTTTTAAAGGTTTCTCTCATTTTTTAAATGATTTGAAATAAAATATCATTCAAAATGAGGCCAAGATGATGCATATTTTAAAAAATTTCTCATAGAAACTAACCATCTGTACAATAATCCATTGTCTGCTCTACCAAGGTGATTTATTAAGGATAATGAAGCATGTGATTTAATAGCTGCTGCAAATCCTTTTTCAAGTAGGATGGGTATAAATAATACAAAAAGATGGTCCAATAATGGCCAAATCCTAACCTAAGAACTATTCTATATGCTAGGTCACAGGAAATTACATGAGCTCAATTAACTGTGGAGTGAAGTGAAGTGTGGCTAGGCAGCTAAGGATCTAACCTCCCTCTCCTATTCTAGTAGTGATGATGATGATGATGATGATGATTTAGTGAAACCTTTTAAGCTCTACTATCATGGTGGAATTTGAGTGGCTTTTTTTGCACATGACAATATAAAGTTCTCCAATTAAAAATGGACATTACGCCAGCACAAGTTTTCTAAACTCTTAAAAATTCAGATCTCTGAAATTTTTCAGTGCAAATTATACTTGGCAGTGCTTTGCTCATCCTTATATTCCCACAGTGCCTTGCATTTAGCAGAGTTTAATGTCTGGTGCTTTAAAGAATGAATGCATAAATGGGAGAGCCAGCAAATGACTAAATAAAATGAGGTCTCTAAAATCCTTGCAGGAAAAAAAAAAAACTGCAATTCTATGTCCCTCTGAGACACAGTTCTAACCTTTACTATCACACTTTTGAAACAGTTTGCACCGCCTGTTGTCAAGAGGTTAGTTCCGTCGGTGGCAAAGCTTTCCTTAGGGCAGCCTCACATAAAGTATGTTTTTTTAAAATCACAAAAATCATACACACCACTGGAATATAGTATCCAAACATTAAATGATCCTATTTGCAAACTGATACCTAAACAGCCTCTTCTAGTTATCTCTGGTAATATTCAAGTCTTTACAGGGCCTTATGAAATCAACAAGGCAAATTTCTAACAACAGGAAATACAAACCATCTTACATGCCAGCTGTTTGGCATGAACACACTGTCTGGCTGTGCCTTACAGGCATGGCACAGCCATCCACTGATAAGCTGGCACAGCCAGTTCTGTCCCCATGCCACCCAGCAAGTCCATCTAAAATAAGATTAGATGCTACAAATCCTAGTGTTCAAGTAATACTGGGTTTCAGGAAACGTCCATGGCTCGACATAAACAAGAGGCCTATGTGTGAGACATATGTCACCTTCCAAAAAAAAAAATGTATGCTTCATCAGGCACATTTACCACCAGCATATTTCCACACTGCAGTTCCTATCATTCTTGCTCTTGTGAGTCTGCCTTGCCAGAACTGAGATCAATTTTATTAGATACCATTAGGGCAGTCATTTGAAGAACAACAGATTGGCAAGTATAAAACTAAGGCACCTGTTGTACATTTGGCAGCCAGGATGAGGCCCCTTAAAATGAAAACAAATAAGAGCTATAATCATGCCAGGCAATGGCTTTTGGTTCAATAATGACCATGTGTCAGAATTAAGTGCATCTGGGAATTGCTACCACAGCCAGATGTAAAGGCAGATTTGTCTTGTCTAGTGACATATGAGTAGATACACACAGTCTACTCAGATTTGGCTTTGTCTTGGTTTGGTAAAGAACTAGGTAAGTGGAACTTAGCTCAAATAAAATAAAATTAAAATTAATGAAGAGCAATGGACAATATCACCATAAATTGTAGGGCCTAAACATATGGGTTGTAGGGCCATAAACAAATTCACCTCTGATTTTTTTCTGGGCACACTGATTTGTTCACAGAATACCCAACAATAACATCCCAATATTACTACTACACTAGTCAGCCCACTCACTAGGTGCTAGAAATACCAATGGGAACCAGACTCACACCTCAGCATCAAGAAACTGGTAATGAAACAGATCACAAGTATGCAATTACAATGCATTATGGTAGGTGCTATATCTAGAATTTATTCATTGCTCTTTTAGCACACAGAGAAAGGGTATGCAGACTTGGGAGGAAGGGAAGTTTTTCTGGAAGAGTTATCAGCTAAGCTAAGACTCAAAGGAAGAGTCAGGCAAAAATAGAAGAGAAGGGAACATTGCACGCGGAAGGAAAGAGGGCATGCTCAAAAATACAGTACAAAGAGGCAAAATGGTACATCTGGGAAACAGTAAATATTTAAGTATGGCTCATATGGATGTATGTTAAGGGTGGAGGGGGGAAGAGTCAAAAATGAATATGAGAATGGCAATGTAGCAAGAGACAACGGAGGAGAAAAGACATCAAATGCCAGGTGCCTTTTGCTAAGAAACACTTCAAGCTTTATACAGAGGCAACAGGGAGCAACTGGAATATTTAAAAGCAGAGAATGACTTGATCAGATATGAGTTTTTTAGCAACTATAGTGAGGTCAAAGCTAAACAGGGAGACTACAACCCAAGAAAAGATAATGGAGGCCTTCCAACAGATGCTAGATCACATGTGAAAAGACAGTGAATGATCTAATTAAAAGGAAGTTAATATTTATTTTAATATCCTTAAGATAACAAGAGTATTTAAGAGAAAACAGATTTTAAATGATAAGCTTAAAAATCAAAATTTAGGTCAGGTGCAATGGGTCATGTCTGTAATCCTAGCACTTTGGGAGGCTGAGACGGAAGGACTGCTTGAGACCTGGAGTTTGGGCCCAACCTGAGCAACAGAGTAAGACCCCATCTCTACAAAAAATAGAAAAATTAGCCAGGCATGGTGGCGTGTGCCTGTTGTCCCAGCTACTTGGGAGACTGAAATAGAAGGATTGCTTGAGCCTAGGAGTTTGAGGTTGCAATGAGCTATGAGGACGCCACTGCACTCTAGCTTGGGTGACAGAATAAGACCCTGTCTTAAAAAAAAAAAAAAAAACTTAAATTAAACATTTCCTAAAATCTTTCTTCTTGGTAAAAATAAATCAAATTCAGGTTGAGTCTGGATAATAGCAATAATTAGATTAAAATAAAATTAAGCAATTATTTCTTAATATAGTAACTGAATATGCATAATAGCATATATTAAACTTGCCATTCTTAATTTATAAGCATTAGCATAAAAAAACATTTATTAATAACCTAACTATAAAAGAACCCTCACTACATATCTACATATTACCCAAAGAACGCAGTATACCCTGTTCCATGCTTCTAAGAGGTGGTGTTTATAGATTAACTGATAGAAAAACATGGCTAAAGAGGCCAGCATATGCCTATGAGAAGCATTTTACAAACCTGGGCAAAGAAGACTTAATTGTTAAGATATTATAAGAGCCATAAAAGACCAAAGAATTTTCCATGTAACTTTATTTTATGCACCTTGTCTGATTTAAAACGTCAGGGTGCCTTTGTTGTCAAAGAAGAAATAATTTTCCAAATCATCAAACAAATGTAACATCCTGTATTTTATTATTTATAAAATCATAATTAATCAGAAATAGTTTTCTGAGGACTTACAAAAAAGAAGAAAAAGCTAAATTTTAATGAAATAGGTTAAATGGGGAAAAAATAATAAAATCATCCATCTGTTATTGACAATGCAATTAACAGGTGTACAGTGAAAACAGAGTATTTTAGAGGACATTACAACTGACAAACGTTTCTCAGATAAAATTGTATAGGGCAGGCTGCCAATAAATAGAATGCATATATATCAGTCACTTGGAATAATTCCATTTCTTTGATGGGCAGCTGCTCTTCAGATATCCCTGTTGGATCTATATTTCCCTTTATAAAAATGCTTTTGATTCCTTACCTGTTGGGCAGCTATGAAAATGCCAGCCTTTGTGATTTTAAAAACTATTCTTGGTGGAGATATTTCATTTAAACACTTCTGCTCCAGGACTAACCCCAGAGCTCAGGCAGTTGTGTCACTGGCTGAAAAGCATAAAATTTTAGAGCTGGAAGGCAACTGCAAAAAAAGGTCATTTAGTCCATACCCCTTTGGTTAAAAAAAAAAAAAAAAAAAATGTTTTTCAATGCCTCCAGTCCCAAGCAGAGAAAGGAACAGAAGTTCTTCAGAAATCGTAGCAAGACAACCTACATAATGCTTAAGATTTTTCTGGAATTTGATTTAAGAAAGTACCATGCCATCAATTATATTTGCCTGGAAGATGTTAGACAGATTTTTTTTTTTTTAAATCATGTCATACATAAGAATGAGGGGGTTAAGAGTGGAACGGATAAAAGTTTGAATGCTTATATTGCTTGACTTAAAATCTTGGCTCTAATGCCCATCTTTATTATGTCTATTTGTGCAACTTTAACCCTTCCATGGATCAGCTTCCTCTCTGTAAAGACGATAATAAAAGCATCTGACTTACACAGAGTGTTATTTTAGAGATTTAACATGGAGGTAAAGTGCTGAGCAGAATGCATGGCATATAGTAAGTGCTCAGTAAATTTTAGAAACTATCATTATTACAACTATTACACATCAACTACTGGACCTATAATATTGAGAAAATTAAAGTAATTTTTCCAGATAAAGGAATTCTGATTTTCATCTGCCTCAGGGTCCTGAGCATCATCACAATTTCCTAATGAAGAATTATTCTTCACATTCATGATTTCAATTAAATTCAGATTTCTTCAGTTCAACTCAATTCAAAGAAAAGAACATAGCACTTAAGCTGCACATTATAAAATGAGAGAATAATTAGGAGGATTTCAATGGCTACAAGGTAGGATAGCCAGCAAGAAGAGAAAGGGATTCTAAAAACAGTATTGGTAGAACCAAAAAATGCCCCAAAGCAGAGCCTCTTCCATGAGGGCAGGGAATCCGATACTGCAAGAGGGCAGAGCATCCAGAGGCTACGGTGGGAGAGGAGGCTGGTGGACATGCAAGTTAGGGTTAGACAGCAAAAGGCTCTGACAGCTGTGC